>JADANM010006310.1:7868981-7880324 GCA_026213755.1 Eurema hecabe
CATGCTAATTCCAATAAGTTTTTAAATTTTTAACAATATAACCGTCGTACGGATAACGGAACAATCTGTCACTTGTTATTCGTTGTGACTCATCACATTGCAATTTGCAGTAAACAACTTAGAAATATAAGCACAGTTATGAATCTATTACTCCGATATTGTGATATATTTCCACATCAAAATGATTTGGTTTATTTAACGCATGTAATAACTTGACCTACACATTGATCTTTTGTAAAGATATTTGCAGCTACTAACAAGTAACCTCACCAAGACATAATTAGTTTTTGCCAGTCTTTTTAAATAATATAATAATATGTTTTGCTTTTTATAAATGATATATTTATAATAATTTATTCTATATTTATATTATTTCCATAAACACTGATAGTTCCTCTTTTTTCTTATTATTTTTTTTTTTTTTTAATTAATTTTAGTACTAACAGTTTTATCCTCGTCGCCAATGTAGTATTCACTGATTATTATATTTGGCTCGCCAACGTACCACCACGTGCCAGTGCTACCGGTATGACGGTCTGATACAGACTGACTCCCCACTACCGGTCTACACTTATATAAGACAATACGCCCGAGACAAATAACACTCTACCCACATATACTACACTTACTTTTTTTGTTACGGAAATTTTTAAGCGACTTCAAAATGGTGGAGGTTTATTAATTCAAGAGTAAATACTCTTTTTTGTATTAGATTTTTAAATGTAATGTTATGAGAAATACCTATATTTTCACTAATATAAAAAGGAAAGTAATGAATAAACTCAAAAGTACCTACTGGACCGATTTTAATAATTCTTTTTTCATTTGATAGCTACATTAGCAGTGAGTAACATAGGCAATATTAAGTACTATGGTTACCCGTGCGAAGCCGGGAAGGGTCGCTAGTCATTTACCCATATTATATTCTTAAATTGAAGATTCAAATTAACAAGAAGTACGTACATGGAAGTCCACCATTTTCACTACATAGGTACTAATAATTTAATTACGTATACAATGTTATAAGTAAGGATTATTTTTTAAGTAATCACATTTTATATGATAGTATGGGTTTCCGAAATACCGCCTAATCATATTCTTCTACTAGCTGTGCCCGCAACTTCGCCCGCGTAGAAAAGTGACTTTGGGCAGCATTTTTCAAAATGCCTAACCCGCGCCAACAAACGTTCAGCAAGTTGCAACGTGATCCTTTAAATTGCCATAACTTTTTTATTTATCAACCGATTGACTTGAATTAAACACTAAATGTTAAGTGAAGCTTACCACATTATATCATTGAAAACCCCATCTAGATAGGATAAGCCGTTTCTGAGATTAACGTGCACAGACAAACAGACAAAAATTCCAAAAATAATTGTTTTGGGTTCTATTGTGTTATTAAAGGTCTCCTATAATATTTTTTCTCATATATCTTCCATGTACAGACAGCGAATCGTTACGTTTTTAGTATATGTATAGATATAGATTAGAAGTCAGTAGTAGACGTAAACGATAGGTTTTTGATACTAATTTTGAAATACGTGCCTATATGTGGATCGTTTAAATTTATTATTCGTTAAACAAGTCGAAGCCATAAATATTCAATGTCATAACCTAAATATTGGGATATAAAATAAAACAAGTCTACGATGTCGCTGATTTTAGTTCTGATACGTTTTATTTGCTTTATAAGTGTGATATTAAACTAAAAACCTAGTTTGAACAGTTTAGGAATTGAGACAGAACCTTATTTTTCAAGTCTAGCTAAGATTCGATAAAAAAAATTTATTCACTGTGTAGTGATAAGGCTGTCAGTAATTATGTTTGTACTATATATGGTTGTATATATGTAATATTGTAAGGAAGTGTAATAAATAATTAAAATTCGCTATCGTAGTCGGATCCTCTATTGTGTTTTTTTTAACACTTTCGGAGGCTTCGTGCGATTCTTCACAACGATTTTAACAACGAGATTCCTTTAACCATTTAAACTAAGACGTATAAAGAAAAGTATGTAATATACATATAAAGTGTATTCAATGATTTAATAGGTTAAGTTAAAATCACTAACTAATTAGATAATTCTCTTTTCTAGTTACTTCGTAGGCCGTAGCTTCTTTGTCTACTTCTACGTATGAAGGATTTACTTTAAGACATATTACATTCAAGAATTTAAAGGAGTCAATACTTAACGCAAAAGGCTGTACATACATGTCTATATCTAAATCTAGACATATCTATATGTATAGTAGTAGTTTGATTAACGCTTGGTATTTTAGGCTTCAAAGGCCCTCCGAGGCTTTCATTAGACGATTAATTAATTTCACCCTGACATCCTGTAACAAGTAGGTTGAGATCTGAATCAAATCGTTCGTTCGGTTCTGTTTTCATCACCTTTTGTGTGACACTTAATTGTTCCGCAGATGTGACGGTTTTTTGTTGCTTTTTGTGTGCTAATTTCTCTTTAAAATGGAGCTTTATATTTTGGAGCGAGCGCGATTTTATAAGCCATTGTGTGCTTTATAATTAGGCGTATATAATTGTACGTACGATGATTGATATGTAACTAAGCAGTAGTTAATTTCATGAACTGAATTAAGTACATTTTTAAATACCTACTAACATTAAGATATCATTAATAGATACTTGAAAAATGCAACTCTTAATACACTCATCAATAACATAATTTGTTGAAACGAACATTTACTAAAGATTAGGCATAGCAACGTAAACGGCAAGAATAATTAATTATCTGCGAAAGTGTTAGCGGGAAAAAATGGCGGAATGGAAACAAAATGTCGGAACGCGCGCAACAGTTTTTCGCGGGCTTTATTTATTTGCACAGGCTTAGATCATCGTTTTTCACTGTTTATTTAAATTATTCAGGCGATTTTTGAAATTTTAACCGTGGCAACACCGAGTTCCTTGTTTATTTAAAACAATGAGTTTCACGGTAATGCTTTATTAAAGCTAACAAGGTGTTTCTTTACGGTTGATAGGATTTTGCTTAGCTTGCTTTCTTTTATCGGAATTTATAATGGCGGCAATGTTATTGATACTTAATTTGAATTTTAATACAAAATTTGTTATTCTGTAAACCATTTTAAATAGGGATTTTGTTATTACATCGTAAAATGTTTACTTTTTAAATTGATGCTTCTTTATAATGTTACTCGATTTTTTGTTCTTAGTTCGACTAGGATACGTTTTAAAATACCTCCGAAAGGCCACAATCTGAACGCTTCGATCATTTTCGAACGTAAAAAGCTAGAAATACGTTCACAATATGGCGGGGTTAGTGGCAAAACTGAAAAATCGAAGTGGTGGAAAAAGGCAGGTGACATTTAGCAGAATCGAGCCCGCCTCTGGCCCAATTTCTAACTGTCCATGAATACCAATGCATTTTGTGAGAGCTTTCAAATTTATTTCTTGAAGCTCAAATATCGTATTGTTTACGGTACCACTAGACACTTTCTCGTCACGTCCTGCTTCGTAGAAAGCATTCTAAGTTTGCACTGAAGTTGTCCTATTGAGTTAGCTTGTCGTGAACATTATGATTTCATTCTATATTTACTATGTGTTAATTCTGAATAATTAAATCAATATTAATATATTTATTTCCCAGATTATAAGTGTATATATTTTTTACATTGAATAGTAAGATTTAAAAGATATTTAAGCCCGTTTTAAAAGATGAATAAGAGTTGTTTTTAAGGTGATCTTTAAGCGGAAGTAAGCAGCTTACTTGCACCGCTGCTGTTCGCCTGGTACATCAATTTATTTAATACAAATGAAATTTAAGGAAAATTTTAGTGCTTTTGTTTTTTAAATACAGTTTTATTAGGCTCAAGAGTAAATCTTAAAAATAAATAACCTTCAAGATTCAATATTAATAACATTAATTATATCTATAATGTATTTTTATATGTTCAAATTTGAAATGACATTATTAAAATTGTCCCGATCACGCGGCACGCCACTGTAAAACTGTTGCCATCTGTAAAAAAATATTATCTAAGTACACACTTTTGTAATTCTTCCCTAACAACCTACTGAATGTTTTTAATTGTTTCAAATATTTTCTTAAACAGATACAATTTTGAAACAATTCGAACTTCCAAGGATATTTTCCCTTGACCTCTCATTATTTTGTTCACAAATGATTTCCGATGTTAGGGTCAAAGTTTGTTTCAAAGTAAATAAAATTAAAACAATATATTTCGCGGGGATTGAGAGTCGCCGGCTTTACTGAAAAAGTGATCGCGTTCATAAAGATTAAGGAAAAGCTCTTTAATTGTTTATTTCTTAGCGCTCTTGGGTTTCGCTTTGTTCTCCTTTATTCGAATATTGTGACGTTATTTTGCATTTAATACTTTAAATATTCCATAGTAAAAAAATTATTATCTGTGTTTGTCAAAGACAGAAACATTTTTCGTATAAAATTAATTGTGAACAATTTTTTTGCGTCACATTTAAGCATCACCGTAAATTGTATATTTGACTATTTGCTACAAAGAACTAGGTACGTCGTCTGCTTGCAATTTAACAAATTGTTATTCGTTAGATTGTAATTTATCAAAATAATGCGTGTACCTGAAACCTCAGATTCTCTATTTAATCGCAACAGTATGCAAAGCACGGAAGCTTATCCTATCTTTATAATTTAAAGCCGCAAAAAACCTTCCTAATCCAATAAAAAACCTTTATAAACGTCCCGAAAACGTTAACATTTGTTTCTCTGGACCTTTTTGTCGTCGTGAACGCTCGCTCGCATTAATCAGGGTACGACACCTGTGAGTAATTGTGCCTGTCCCCACGTCTCCTTTCCCCAGCGACTGTATAAGCCCCCTAGTCGTCATCCCGCGTTTTGTCACTGACTTTATAGCCCCACTAGTCAGCGAAGATGCCCTTTACGCGTGATAGTGATAGAATAAATGATTTTATTTTCAAAGCCCGTCGCTCGACTATTTAAATTCCTTGAATTGGACGTGATGGTTGTTAGGGGTGTCAAAGCTAATTTAATCGATTTTAATGGCTAATAAATTATAAATATGTATGACTTCTATAATTTTATTTGAATTGTACAACATAAGAGCTATGTAGTACGGACTACCATGAATAGCTGAAACTTTTCTAAAGAAATAAACTGTCGGTCCTTCAAAATTAAAATAATATACCTACCATGTTAAATAGCTTATGCCATACTAGGATACTTCAGCCTCACAACTGTGAAGGAAAGTTTCATGACGGTCCAGTATAGATTCTAATTTAATGCAAATAAACTAACAATCAACCCTTTTCTGTGTAAAGATAATCTTACTATCAGATCATCTTTCATTTTATCAGAAAGACTAATTCAAGAGGAAAGTTTATGTGTATAATAAATGAATTAATGCGGGTAGAACCACGGGCATTTCTTGTTGGTATATATATGTGTTACAGGACCATCGATGTCTGTCGATTGACATAGAATATCGATTGTACAAGTCTTCACCGTAGCGGCAGCCCTATCCATCATCCTGTGCGCAAATAAACGTATAAAAAGCGTAGACTCGTCAGTGTAACCGCGTTTTCATACCATTGTTTTTCGGACGCTGATTGTCTGGCTTTTTGGCGTCGGAAATCGGTATTTTTATAGTGTCATCCCAATGTTGGTACACACCGGTCCTTTGTACGGTGTTTGCTCCTATTTGCTCGTTGTTTTAACGATACCCGCGTTTAGGTGTGAGAGTTAGCGCTTTGATTGTTTTATTGCTGTATAAACGAAGTTTTTTATTAGTTTTTATTGTTGTTAGTGTTTTATGATATAGTGTTACCAAACAATAAATCAAAGATATTATAGTAATGTTTGTTTTCAAAAATACCCAAATTTCTTACAGAAGATTTCGTCACGACACGTTCTTGACCAATTATTAACAAATACTGTTTATCATACTTATAATATACAGATATTACTACGTTGTCTGTTTAAAAACAATTTATAATATCACTCGCTGTTGCCCGCGACTGCGTCCTCGTGGACTTTTATACAAACTTTGACAGACAGAGATAATTTTTCATTTATAATATTAAGTATATATACTAGCTAGTTTTAGATATATCGAAAAGAATTGTACAGCTCTGTCCCGCCCCAGCCTCCAACGCGCACCGAGCCGACACAAAGTAAACTCAATTATTTAAAATATAAAAAGTGAAAACGATATTTCCACGGCAGCCTAGTCGCATACTGCCAATTTCCACTTGTTGCGAATTACTGTGTTCCCGTAAATCATTTATATTTTATCGTTTCAATATTCACGCATATTTTCATTTTTAACAATATGTATTTGGCGCGGTGTTACCGAACGATTTACGATTTGATTTTTTAAACTTGGCGCTCTATGTTCGTATGAATTTTATTTCTATGCGTTATGAATATATTTTTGGTATATCGCTGCATGGAGTTTCGGTTTCTTATGTAACCATTTAATGGTTATTTTTCTAAGAGTAATTTTTATAATTTAACTAGCGACCCCGGCTTGATACGCATATTTTATTTATGAATTATACACATAAGCTTTCCTTTGGAATTACTATATTTGATAAAAAATCGCATGAAAATCTGTTGCATAATTTTAAAGCTTTAAGCATACAAAGGAACAGACACGAAAAGCGACTTTTATACTTACTATGTAATAAATAAATAATAAATAAATAAATATTTTCAGGACATTTATACACAGCACCATCTAGTTCCAAGCTAAGCCGAAGCTTGTGTTATGGCAACTAGATAACGGAATAAATTACATATACATACTTTTCTTTTGTAAATACATACATACAATACATAGTAACAACCAGACCCCAGAAAAATACAAATGTAAATTACAAATATATTTTTCCAGTGTGGGAATCGAACCCAGTTGTGTTACCACTGCGCCAAGCGGTCGTAACGATGATGTCGATATCCGTTGACAAAGCCAAAATAATTTAACAAAAGTACTTATACAGATACACGTGGGAGCCGGTAGCTTTACGATAGGTATTCATGGTAATGTCGCTTTCGGCAAACTCATGAATATTCGGAATGGGCCTCATTGGAACTTGTTCCTGGTTTTTGAGCATTGAAAGTTATTGCGGAAATAAAACGGCTCCCGAACTCTTAAGACTGAGTTAAACGTTTATATCGTAGCTACGAATAACGAAACGTAGCGAAATTTTGTTGATAAATAAAACTGTGTGGTGTGAAATAAATGTCTGTAGTTGTGTATGTAGTGGAATAGTTCGTTTGAGTGACTTAATTTATCAAAATATGAATTGTATTTTTGAGGATAGGGTGCTTAACATAACGCTACAGTATCTAGTCAAGGGTATACGGGTGAAACTACGGGTTGTAATTAGTTGTTCGATATATTAAGAAATTAATAACTAGCAATATGATTAAGATATATTCAGTCCTCTGCAAATGTCTGAGGTGAGAGTTAAAAAGATTTCTTTAAAACAACAACCCAACCAAAATAAGATGCTCTTATGTCCCTCCAGGTAGTAATTAGCCAGGGACTCTTTTCTATGTAATGGCGGGCCTTAAGAAAATTGATTCTGGTACTCCCACATACTGAGCTCAATCGATGTCGATGTCGAGTTCGATGTCATCTCAGATGAGATGGCATTTCTTGACGCCGGTTTTTTATGCTGGTATAATCCCATTCAGACCAATCCAGTCTAACATGCCTCTACAATCTTAAATAATCTTGAAAACTCGACGTCTTTGTTAAGCAATTGATGTCCTAAGGCTACGCGCGACGCTACCTCGAGCAACGTTTTGAAATCCTCATTTTATAGTTTAACTTAATGTTCGAGATACTTAAAATTCCACCCTCCGCAAAATGTCTCAAGGTTTATAATCCCATAAATCAGTGATAAGATCATAATATACGTTTATTCAGGAACGAATTATCGTCCGCCATTTGTCAGAAATGGGTATCCGATCCGCCGGCCGTTTCATTACCGCCGAGCCATTAACCTATTTTAATTAATGATGATAAATAGTATGCCATGTGTTTTTTATTAAGCCTCCCATCTTAAAAATATTTTTGTTGTATGGAATCAGAGTAATTATACTATGTATATGCAAGTATATTTAAGAAACAGATTTTATTGTGTATAGAGTAGATTTTATATTTATAGTTTATCAATCGATGAAAATTAGAGCCAAGCCAAGTAGACGAATGTCAAATATGATCTCAGCATCTCATCATCTCATCTGTCTGAAACTTGGTCTATCCAATACTATATAATTTAGGAGGTGAGGGGAAAAATTCAAACGAAAGCTACTCGTGAGTGATCCTAAGTACAGACCCTTGGACTTGTACGAATCATAAGTGTCCGGTTTATTTAGATAAAGCTACTATTCCACCTGAAGCCCACTGATTGTGTAGACATTCGTCTAATTGGCTTGGTGAGAAGTTTCCAACTATAATAAACTAAGAGTATACTTATTTAAACGTATGTTCATATCTCATCCAGCGCGCGACCTCTAGCATAATTAATTCGACTAATACACTCATTTCTTATTGCCTATCACACAAAGAGTCATTGTGTTCCATGACGCAAGCTGGCATATTTTCCCAGCGTGGGTCGACGAGAATTTTTCTATTTCATTTTAAATGCACCCCAATATTATTCGAGCTTAAGGAAATGCATTCGTCGCGTTTTGCATACGATTTATGCCAGAACTAGCATCGTGCCATTAATAAATTAAATTTTAATTTTAAATGAACGAAGCAATAGCGTCCAGAATATACTGCGCTGACTTGTATCATAAATCAATTAGTTATAATATAACAATATGACGATATTGCTCTATTAATATGTAAAGGTTAGGAGCTGGGTGTAATTTATTTACTTGTTTTCTGACTAAAATGAAGGCGAATTATAGGGTAATAATTTATCTATGTTTTTCTACAGCTTAAACTACTGCACCGACCTTAATGAGTTTTCATAGATTCGTTCGTAGAGCAAATTATCGTGATAAGTAATATGCACATTATAAGAATGTTGCGTCACACAACATACTTGTAATGTGAATTTAAATCAGATTCTAATCACCAAAAACTTAATTAAAATTAAACTTATCGATATATGTTTGTATTAAAAGAAACACTATTCTATATTATTATTGTTTCAGTAGAAAATAACTATTAAATTTTATTAAGCGGTTAGTGATTTCAAAATTAATAATGAACTCAATTAACTAAAAATATCAACAAATCACAATACCTACAGAACATCTCTGAACATTTCTTCTATTGCTACTATATTATTTGTCCACGAGTAAAATTTTAAACATTTTACAAAATTGCACTTGAAATCTACTAACAAAAATCGTATGACAAATGAGTTATTGTTTCGAAAATCTTAGATAAAAACAGCTTCGATGCTAGTAAAACGTTCACGTAGCAAACACAAAACAGCCAAGTCGCCATCTTGATAAAACCTAATGTCAACTGTAGACTGGCGGGAAAACTGCTTTATACGATCGAATTATTAATGTGCCAAATCTTAATACCGGTTTGTTAGGTGAAGGACGAAAAAGTTTTTATTTGCTTTTATTTTATATCTATTATTCAACAATAAATAGAACTATTTTAATTTATTTTTATATGAGTGTATGATAATCGTATTAGCTTATTGCTTATCACTTCTTTAGGTCATCTTGATTTTTTTTAATATAACCTTATTTTCTTAAACGGTTTTTACAAGGAATAATCACACGGAAACTTTTTTATTAGGTACATACAGATATATAAATTAAAAATGATATTCAGACACAGAGACATTATTCTGCGAGCGTTAAGGAACAACAACATTATCTACTATTGATTAGGGTTTTAAGCATCTTAAGAGAAAATATAAAGTCCCAAAGCTACAATATCCAAGAGGATGACTCCATAATAAAGCCGTTTGTCAAGCGCCAGTCGGTCCCAGCCTTAGATGCTTCGTTTCCGCTGAGCTAAGCGACTCGATGCACGCTCCTTGTCATTTCGTTAGCTGCACAATTATTCTATAGCTTTTTTGGTGCAGCGTCGATAGACTCGATACTGATTTATTGTTATGTTTAAATGTTTTTAGTTGAAGAATAAATATATAATGTTAAAGGTTGAAGAAGTTTCCTGCTTTTGATGTTCTAGCGGGGTTTCACGTTGGTGTAAAAATTATAAGACAGTATAGATTGTGTTATACTTATTATTCAATAGGTTATGTAATAACGTTACCATACTCTTAAACAATAACATTATTTACGAGTATCATTATGAGTATTATTATTACAGTGGACGGAAACAGGCTGCTGAGATGAGATGAGATTATGAGACGCTAGCTGAAACACTAACTTACCCCAAAAAACTCTTAAACGATTCTATATAAAATGAAGCATATTTAAAAGTACATGCTTGTAATATCCCTAGCTAAGATCAAACGGTACTCATATATTTGGTAGCGTTTTGGCCAGTCATCCCCTCTATTTATCACCGCAGTAGCATCCCGAGAGATTCCATTCACAACGGATATCCACTTACCGAAACACACTTTATGGGGTTATAAAGCATAAATTTCGTCCACCTTTGTTTATATAATATAAGGTATTGGCTTCGACGCTCTCGGGAGACTTGGTTAGGTGTTCGGGTGTAATTAAAAGTATATCGGTTTTGCGTGTTAATGAGTAAGGAAAGGTCAGGTTATTGTTTAATGTGTTATTTTATATTATAGGGTATTTAAATTAATTATATATGGTATATATCATAAGAAGTACACATTAATAAATGCTTGTTCTTTTTTTTTAAATTTAGCGTCCAGTGTTTTACGCTACATTAATTTTTTCCCCAATTAATATTTTTGCAAAAACATATAATATATTTAAATGTAAAATAGCGATGATAAATTTATTTGTAAAATAGAAAGAAATACTTACAAAAGAGGATTGTCTCTTCTACGGTCTACTGTCTATGTCCATAGACTGTAGAATAAACGATCCTATTTATTTTTATAGGCGTAATCATAGATAATAGAACATCTTTTATACAACTTGTTGTGTATTAAAGGTACTAAATACACATTTTTAATACTTTTTATATTTTTAAATTGTACCTGAAAGTTTTTAAAACTTCACTGCCGTTAAAAAGTGCATTTGGCACGGGCGTCAGTTAAAGGGCTCGTTAATTGAGATAGGCCGTAATGTGACCGCGGGAAATTGTTTCTGTTACGGCTGTTACAATGGAAAATATTATAGGACAGCCTTTGTACAGGTAGTGGTATGGAAACGCAATGTAGGGCAAAGACTTCATCAATTATCTGTAGTTACTAGTG
>JADANM010006310.1:7899928-7933583 GCA_026213755.1 Eurema hecabe
TTGGTTTGGTAATAGCGCCATCTAGTGATGAAAGATAATTTATTTTATGTAAACTGGCAACCGGTCTGTTTTATCTACTGAGCCTGTGTGCGCATGCGTACAATTCGAGGCCACGGCCACACACAAATCCGAATTTGTCGATTTACACCACACACACATATTAGTGTCCGTCATTGTCAAACGTTAGTCGCATGTCAGAATGTTTATAGTGCCGTAATATTGGATTTATTGCCGATTTTTATAAGACAGTGCTACAAAACGTTAGTATTTATTATTGTTTCAATTAAATTAGAATTAATATAATGGTGGCTCGTATTTGTCAAGAGTTATAAGTGGAAATAACCTTGTGTTAGTGCACTCGATTTCGTAATAGTTTCATAATTAGATAGGTTATAAATATGACAATGGTTATATTCTCTAATTGGTATTAATGTTTCTTTCAATTGTACTTTGTTCTATTGATACTATAAGTAAATTCGTTTGCTATATCAACATCCGATATGGTCTAGTGGCTAGGATACCTGGCTCTCACCCAGGAGGCTCGGGTTCGATTCCCGGTATCGGAAAACTCTTTTTACATTTTTACTTTTTTTTTCAGATCAAGATGAATCCAAAAGCAGCATTGGCCATTTGTATGGTCTTTGTTGGATGTTGTTCCAATGTTGTGTTTCTGGAGTTAGTTGTTAAAGAAGATCCCGGAGCAGGAAATTTAGCAACATTTTTACAATTCTTGTTCATTGCATCTGTGGGATTTTGTACAGTTGGAAAATTTGGCACAGCAAAAAGAAACATACCGTTCAAGCAATATCTACTATTAGTTGGTTTCTTTTGGACAAGTAGCGTAGCCAACAATTATGCATTTGACTTTAACATATCAATGCCCCTACATATGATATTCAGGGCTGGATCGCTGATGGCAAACATGGCTATGGGTGTTTGGATTTTGAAAAAACGTTACCCAGTATTAAAGTATTTAGCAATATTTATGATATCAGCGGGTATTGCAATTTGTACAATACAATCTAGCGGAGATGTGAAGGCACCAAGGGAAACCCATGAAGATGCTGCCGAGGAAGAAAAACTAAAGTTCATTGATTGGCTTTGGTGGTGCTTGGGCATAGCCATTCTAACCTTTGCCCTATTTGTCTCAGCGAGGATGGGTATTTTCCAAGAATCATTATATTCCAAACATGGAAAACATCCGTGGGAAGCATTATATTACACACACTTGTTGCCATTAGTTTTTTGGTTACCGACAGCTTCTAATATCACAAATCATGTATCAATAGCCTTGAACACACCAGCAGTAGAGTTCCTCGGCATAACTTTTCCTAGACAAGTATTGTGGCTTATTTTGTATGTTTTAACACAAGGACTGTGTATAAGTTCAGTATATGTACTCACTACAGAATGTGCATCGTTAGTAGTTACACTCACAGTTACTTTAAGAAAGTTTGTGTCGCTAATATTCTCTATTTTATATTTTAAGAATCCGTTCACGGTGGGACATTGGGTTGGTACACTATTAGTGTTTATTGGTACTATGATATTCACAGAGTTATTGCAGAAATCCATTGCATTATTTGTACCTAAGGATAAGAAGAAAGTGCAGTAAATTATTGTACAAAAATTATTGTGATATTTTTGCCATATTCAGAGGCATGTGTTCTAGAAGTTATTACAGTAAGATCAAAACTAATATTTTATTTTAATTTATCAAAGTATGATGTTTTTTTACAGATAATTAATAATGTAGCGTAGTCATGCTGAGATATAACATGTATCTATGAGATAATATTTACTACATTGTGATGAATCATGGTTAGAATTTACAATTTAAAATGGCTATAAATATTTATTATAATATGTTGTGAGTTTTATTTTTTTTTAATATATTTTTACTTCTCATCTTGTTTGAGTGTTGCAAGTATTAATAATGTATGCATTTTAATATAATTTATTATAATATCTGACCTTGTATTTTTTTATATACCTATCACTACCTACTTCTACAAAGATAGTAATTTGCTTATTTGATCAGTTGTTATTATAGTTTTAGTATTGGAAAGTTGTTCAAATTACTTTTTGGGATAAATATATATTACATAAATAAAGTATATTATAACTAAAAGTCAAATTGAGTTTTACATAAAGTAAATTTAATGATCTTAGGTATGGAACCCTTGAGGGGCGAATTGGACTCGCATTTGTACATTTCTTATTTAGGATAATATAAACATACAACCTATGCAGCCTACAATGTTTTAACTACCTACATCGTGTCAGTTCTTAGAGTAATTTAAATGCAAACAAATTTATAATACGTGTACGATAGTGGATCAATCCAAGATGTTTATTATTACAGTTGTGTTACAAATGCCTACTACAAAGTTACTCAATAATTTTGGAAATGACTAAACTATTGACGTGTATCTAAGATTACAATTATATGAGTACCTATGACACTCAAATATCTTCCTAAGATAGTATTATCAGCCAATAGTAACGATAATATTAAGAGTGGTATCATCGGTAATAAAGACAGTGACAATGCATTTTTTTGTATTAGGTAATTGGTACTTGACTTCATTATTTTGTTCTATTATTTGTATTGTAGTACGTTAAAAAAGAACGAATTAATTACATAAATATAAAGAACAAAATTAATAATCAATTTTCGAGATTTACCTAATGTTAAAAACTTGTTAGGATAATTGGCGAAAAATAAAGCATGACGTTATTTGGAAAAAGCTTCACAAAAAGGCTAGTCTGGGAGAGAGATAGATCTATAGACACGAAAATAGCAGATGACAATTGACAATTGACATTATATCTTGCCGGGTAGTCGTAATTTTGCTATTGACAAAATGCGTGCGTGTTGATAATGTAAATAATGTTTAAGTTTTACACTCGTTACCATCGTTATATTATTGCAATTGTTGTTACCGTTACGTTTTAGGTATTGTAAATTATCCGTCAAAACTAAAAATTGATTAAAACCAATGATATTATAAAATATTAAATATGTGTTCCGCATAGCAGTAGCAGCAAAATACATACAAGTCAAAACGATACAAAGGAGATAAATGATAAAACCAACAAGAAAAAAATAAATAGGTTTTGTCAGTTTCGCGTGAATGCACCGGAAACCAATCACCTAAAGGTAAGACATCCTAATCAGGATGTTTTTGCATTTTCATTCTTTATAACATATGTATCTAATATAATATCATTGATTAAAACATTATACGTTTAATATCAGACTTTTGTATGAAAGTGAAGAGTTCTAACTCCTAATATAATATATAATACGTAATTTGGGTCGGACTACACGTCGATATAACGTGGCCAGATGTGAAATAATAAAAAGAATTTTTCCACACTCTCCAAATCGACTCGTGTTAAGGCCAGTGGAACAAAGGACTGCTCGAGATCCCGGTAGGGCTGAACAAATGTTATTTAAATATATCATATATATTTTATATAAAATATCATACGGATATTGATATAAGAAATTTATTAATTTGGAATGTGGATTTTACAAGTTTAACAATAAAATTGAGTAAGTTTTAACGTAAGGAACTACTTAAAATATTTTACCAGTTTAACTCGTAGCTTAGTTATTATCCAAGAAAAACATCGATTTTATGCGGGTGAAACAGTGGGGCTGAAAAATTATACCTTAAGAAATAATATTTTTTATAGAACAACATGATCGTATGTATAGTACGCGTCATTTATGTTTAGCGATTGACGAGAAAAGCTGCGCATCGGTAGAATCGCGCTCGTAATTGACATATTAGTGCGAGAAAGACGACACGACTGGGACAATCAATCAACGCTCGCGCACCCGACGACAAAGAGAATGTAATCACTACGTTTTATCACGCGATCACGCGCCCCGCTCGCCGCACTGCTACCTCGATACCTTATTTTTGACTTTGCGCAGGTTTCGTTCAGCGCTAAAGATTCGTGACGTGTACTATACCTAGGTATATTTTTGTGTACCTATGCTTTCTTTCTTCGTCGGGGTCAGATGCTTGTTAACAATACTATCTTAATAATTCGACACTAGATCTAACTTCACTACCAAGTTGTATATAAAACTTAAAGTAATAAGTGTTTTTCAATGGACACACTAAAGTAGATCTCACGTTAATGTTGTGTTCTAAACGTAACGATATTAATACTAAATTTTTATTTATGAATTATAATATTAAAACAGTTTGGGCGAGGTTCCTAAGTAAGAAAAAAAGTTCAGGAGTCGAAAGAGGTATCGACACAAAACCAAACACGACACAATACAGAAGATTTCTGTATACATTATAGTAGAATTATATTTCTATTACGGTAAGTATAAAATGGCACGAAAGAAAACCTTGTCGTTGAGTGGCAATAATTCTCTAAAGCGTAGGTTCTTATAAATACGGAAATCCTTATCGCAGTTAATATTGGCAGAACCTTCATAACGTTTATTCCTGAAAAATTAATGTTACAAAATTGATTATTGACACGACGAACATATAACCAATTTGTTTATGGTAAGATATTCGTATTAAATTTATTTTTTTTATCTTGAGTAAACAATATATTTTTTCTATAAAGTATAACATAAACGAGGCTCTTAAATAATTGATATTTTTAAGGAGATTATAATATATTCAAACATGAAGGTGATATACACTACTGTATTAACGACTAATTACCACCTAAACTACAAATACTTTTGACATCTACAGATGAAAAAGCAGAAACTTAACAATTTACCTCATACATCCCACCAGTCTTCAGTAACATCACAATTTAAAACAGACGCGAAATTCGTTGTTCAATTTTCGAAACGATACGCTGAAAGGGGAATGCAAAACGGTAAAATTGCGAGGAAAATAATCGATGGCAACCCTACCCATAGGGGTGGCTACAAAGAAGTAGTTTCGCTTGTTCGTTAGCCGTAGTGGGTCATTAGTTATGTACAGACGTCGAGTTACGAATTATATATCTTTGTGTCTCTGATTTTGAACGTTCGTACATCTTTTTAGATAAATTTCCGTTTCTCGTTTTTCCTTTAGATTCAATTCTTTGGCTGTGTTATTGTAAGATGTTGAATGTAATTATTTAAAGCGGAAAAGTTTTTTGATTTAAGTTTTACTGCTAAGAATTAAATGTTAGTTATAATTATTGATATTATAATGAGTATAATAATATATCATAGTCTATAAAAATGAATATACATTTATAGAGAGGTAGGACCCGTTTAGAATATAACCTCGGAAAAAAACCATCATTATTCAGTCGGGTTATAGATAGTATTTTCAAAATAAATCCAGTTAATATAATTATTATTAAAGAAATATTTTATTTAATAATTATTACACAGCGCCATCTAGTTCCAAGCTAAGCCGAAGCTTGTGTTATGGGAATTAGATAACAGAATAAATTACATATACATACTTTTCTTTTGTAAATACAAACATACAATACATAGCAACACCCAGACCCCAGAAAAATACAAATGTAAATTACAAATATATTTTTCCCGTGTGGGAATCGAACCCACGACCCTTCGCGCAGAAAGCAGTTGTGTTACCATGCGCCAAGCGGTCGTCAAACAGCATTATATTATTGATATATTTCGCGTTATAAAATTAATGACATATTTTATAAAATAATGAGAAATTATTATACCTATAATTAGCACAAATATATAATCACTGTCGGGTAGCTTGATATGATAAGATTGCGTTTTATAAGATTTGTTAGATAAATAAAATATTAATTCCAAGTCTGTAGTTAAATAATTATCAATTATAAAACGGTACAATAGATATATTTAATTACGATAATAAATATGGTTTAAAATTAATAGAATTTTAATTTGTTGGCTTATTAACTCAGAAATTATTATTAAATTAGAAAAAAGTATACTCAGGAAAAGAACCATGGGTTCTATCATATATGGGTATATCCGGGTTATAATATCATTAGTAAAATACAATCTAAATAAACCTTACAACGTGTGTTTATGTATATTAAATTAAATAAATTGAGCAGGTAGAGTGCATATTTGTTTTGTAAAAAAGGTGCGGAGAGCGAAGAACCTAGGTGCCATGAATGGCATCTTAATAACACCTTAATGTGTAAGTGTAACTAAAATCTTGACGCCGGGGAAACATTAACGGAACTCGAAAACGAGGTGAAAACCTTCCAGGTTTTTGGCAACATTCGTCAAGAATGTCTGCGCTGCAAGCGGCGTAGCCTTACACACGACGAAATATCTTAACCACCAGCCTAGCTAAAATAAACCTTATACACTATGTATTACGGAAAACTTGGTAGCATGTTTAAATTTGCAATAATCTATGGACCAACTTGTTGAAATTCCGTCGCCGTCCGGTATACGGAGTTGCCAATTTAATGTTCTAAACGGGAGGCAATGTGAGCTCTTGCACTGTTGAAATTAAGAGGGTTTTCCTTCGTTTTTCAGTTAAGGAGTTCGCCAAATAAATTGGTCGTTTGTGTAGTAGGAAGAAATTTCGCTAGCTAAGCTTTTGCTCGAGTGCCCACTAATTTTGTCCAATCGTGGTTACCGGATAACGTGTGAGACACATTTTTAGCTTCTTGTAATTCTTTCTGGATGCTTTTTATTTTTTCAAGCGAACAGACTGGGATATTTACAGCGCGGTTTTGCTTTGTCGCTGCTCCGCGTAATTTATGGACTTTTGACCATGTACGGTTACTTTAGAGGGAAATAAAATGAAATGCTCTCTGCGATGCGGTGCGACCAACGGGATTTTAGATACACATTGTTCGCTGTCGCTATTTAATTTCCTCTAGTTCTTATAAGTATTATTTCGATAAATTGGACATGATGTTTAATAAAGACAGCTAAGGTAATAAAATATAAATGTTCATAGAAACTTAAGTACCTATATTCCTTTTAATCTTTTTGATTATCGATTTTGTTCGTATTTGGATATATTGTGTTGTGGCTGTGGCACTAGTAAATTATATAATTTTTTATAGAGAAACCATCTGTTCATCGCAAAATTACCCTCTAGAACCATACCCTCAAAAATTATAACATATTTTTAAACCTTACACGTACAATTATGCACTAATCACGTCCGTATATTCAGGTCGTGTAACCTCTTATTTAATGTACTAACAGTTATAATTAATTTCAGATGGCGAACCAATAAAATTACCGGAAAACCTGGAGAGCCTGCCGAGGGCGGAACATTTCGCCGCCCAGAGACACCGCTGGAACACCAATGAGGTATTTATTCGATTTAATAATACAAACCATTCGCTTCGGTTTTGGGTGAAATTTAATAATAACAATACTGTAAAAATAGCAACGCTATCTAAAAGGTATATTGTGAGATTTAGGTAGTAGAAAAAAAACTGAAGTGCTTTCGAACGTTTTAATTGTCTATCATAGACAATGAGGTCAATAAAGCAAATTTATAGTGATCATCAGTGGTAGCAAATCTATGACTATAGACCGATTATGGTTGCCTTGCTTAGAATGGTCAGCTTCCCATATAAAAACAGGCGTAATGATCTTATAACATGGGGCAAGCAAGCAGGCGAGCCACCTGATGGAAAGTGGTCATCACAGCTCTGAAGTGGGTTGCCTGCCTTTTAGAAAGATGTATGCTCTCTTCTTATAATTATAAATTTAATGCATATTCACGCAAAAACATTAATTGTTAATAATAGCGCACTTAAGAGTCGCAGACGTGGAAACTGTAGGTGTGAAATATTTCAACGCTGAGGGATGCTAGGGATAACTATTCAAAGTTTTAACAATGGCGTCGCGGACGCAAGTTTATAGGGCGCGGTGATTAACGGTTAATTAAAGTTATAATTATAAGGGATCCCTTTTCTATACAATATATAACTTGAGATCCTAATAGAATTTAAATAGTACGTTGGTCTATTTGTTTTAGAAGTAATTTTGAATAGGTTATTTTCTTATGTTCATTATATTTTTTTTGTATATTAATAGTGCGTGTTCAGAATAATCTTTAGTGATACTATAAGCTTGAAGTTGGTAATCTTGTCGCATATAAATAAAAGGTCAAAATAATTGTTATATTTATTTTAATAATCATAACAATTATTAAAAATTCAAATAACAACCAATGAATTGTTTTTGTGTTAAGATGTTTTTAAAATATTCAATTTGTTTACATATTTCCGTAGTCATCTTTTACCTTCCTGATAACACAGTTCTGTAAATGAACTATGTAGTTGGGAGCGACCAGTATGTAAATATAATGATGCACATTAAAAAGAAAAAAAATCTGTTTCGTGCGAGGTTGGAGAAACGTATTTGTTTACATAAAGGCAATGAAACAATAAATTACACGGCTCTTTAAATATACCATTATGACTTTATTAAAGTAATGTGCCTGTTATGTTTATCGTTAGCATAATGATCGCACATTATTGAAGTTCCTTTTCTAGTGTCGCACTAGATTTACGCGCCATTTTGTTTTCTAAAATATCAATAGACCTATATTAGTTTATCAAAGATAGAATCGAGCTATCTCGTGCGACTTTCTTTTGCATTCAATATACCATTATAAAATAGAAGATAATATACCAACAATTGATATTTGTATTATATGTGAGTAAACCACAATGCCTTTTTGCATCAAGCGTAACTCAGATAATTATGAATACATACACTGTTACCTACCCTTTATCTCCAACAAATACTATGAAATTATTGCTTTTAAATATATTTGTAGTACATACGATCTTATAATACCGAGACGAAATTTAGCAGATCGTTCATACCTAATTGACATAAAATGTACAAACGTAACCTCTTTGAGGATTCACTTTCGAAATTGACGCGCGATCTACAGAATCGGCATTAAACGTCCATTTTAAATCTCAAGTATTGCAATTGACATGTTCACTCGTAAATCACACCCGTTTTACTCGCAAGTGTCATCTGAATTATTAATGACCGAGCCTGGAGTGCCTTTGGGAGTCTCTCGTTTAGGAGGGACGTGCTAAAATCTCAAATTCACCACCTATATGTTTGCCAAACGCCTTCGCCTTTTTCGGGATAGCTGAGGTGTTTGATTTTTTATATTTGCTCAATCTTACTGCTTGGGGTTCTTAATGAAGACGATAGTTGTTGATTTCCAAATAGCGTTTTTCTAAATCTAACGAATTGTCAATTACCTTTGTATAATATATTGGATAAATATCTTTGGAAAAGGTGGATTACGGATTAAGGACTAAGATAGATATTTAAGTTCATAAATATTTGCGATGCTACGTTTCTTCGCAAATCTGCATCCATTCTATAAGGTGACTTTAAATATATACTCCTTTGTATGTGCGAATGCGCATCAGGAATAATTTAAACTATGAATTATATCATAAGATCATGCAAGTCTTAGTCGAAAATCAGTACCTAAATCTATCGTTCACAAATCGTGGACCATTAAGATCTATTAAACGCCCATATTAACTGCCACTGAACCGTCGATTTGACCCCTAACTCTAACTCTAATGCACCAAATCCTATGTATGGTCGCTTGGCGTAATTACGTTAATGTACAGTGCTTAGTCGAGGTTCAGTTAATCAACGGTTAAGTAGGGTGAAACATGGAGATATGAGGGGACACTAGTTTTGCATAATACATGAAATAGCTAATTTATTCCCAGGTATGCCGCGTTTGATAGTTGGAATTTCGGCATTTTAAGTTCGGCTAAAATATTCCGCCGGATTAGGTTAATGTATGAGGTCTTTTTGGTTTCGGCAAGAATGGACTTGTTAAGATTCTTTCATGCTACATCTATGTTTAAATTGGAAATGAAATGAAAAAGTAGACAATTTTAGGTATAGTTATTATTATTAAGTTCACAATAAAGCCTTGTGAAAGACAATATTATAAGCAATATAAACATAATGCTCACTGTTCTATAAATACATCAAACAGACATCCATTAGACTTGTCTGATGTGAAATATATGGAATATTCTAGATAATAAATTATATGTTTTGAAATAATAAATAACACCAAGCCAATGACTTAAAATGCTTTGTAACTAAAAAACTTTATTAGTTTAATTAACTATTTAACTTCTATCGCTATCAAGGGTCGTAAAGACTTTCTGAACGAAGTTCGTTTTTTTGTCGTAATTTTTCTACCTGTTACAATCCCACTGTTTCAATCTTGTGAAATCTTAATTCCGTTTTATTTGAGGGTAATTTGGCATTCAAAATTATATAAATGTCCTTTGATAAAAGAAAAACAAAATGAGTAGGTTCAGAAATTTTCCCCTACGACGTTACCTCTGAACCTTATTTTTTATAGTATTATATATTCACGCTTAATGCAGATTTCATAGTAAAATAAAGACTAATATGCTTCACCAACAAGCTCTAGTTTTATTGCAAGCATTGCGTTGCTGACACTCCACAACATTTGTATAAATAGAGCATTAATCTGCTGACCCTCCGTTACCTGCGATGAGACCTGACAAATTAATGATTATGGCTGTACCGACGAAATGACATATCATTTTTGTAGCTAAGACCTTAATTATACTACCCTGAGGTCATGGCCCTGGGGTAAGCGTATTGTAGTGTGTTAATGATACGACGAATTTTCCTAGTTGATTAAATCTTTAATAATTATTAAAACTTTAAAGTTTCCAAAAAAAAGTTCCCCTATCTGCTTACTATGTGAAACATAGTAATCTAAAATACTTTTGTTATAAGTATCGGTGTAGTTGGATTCAATATTGAAAATATTTTTTTCATTAAAAATATTGATGAGTAGTGATTTCATGTTGTATTTGTAAGATACATTAATTATTATATCATATTAGCTGTTGCCCGCGACTCCGTCCGCGTGGACTTTTATATAAACTTTGACCCCCTTCCCTCCCGTATAATCCTTTTTTCCTACATTTTTTCATATAAATGTTTTTTTCCCACGAACTCCCGTTCCCGTGGGAATTTTACAATATCCTGTTGTAACTAACCTTTAAGTTTCCTAAGGTACCTAGCATGCCAAATTTCAAGCGTCTAACTTAAGCGGTTTAGATTTTTCATACAGTTTTTCCTGCTAATTCCCGTTTTTCCCGGGATTTTTTTTCGATTTTATTTTCTTTCTTATCGGATACCTACGTCATAACACCTACATGCACTGCAAATTTCAGCCCGATCCGTCCAGTGGTTTGGGCTGTGCGTTGATAGATCACTATGTCAGTCAGTCAGTCACCTTTGAATTATTTAGATATAGATGAGGAACAGTAAGAATTTTATTTACTCGTATAGCTCGATTTCCTCGCTATAAAATTAGCTATCTTCCTACAGCACTCGGAAACCCATACAATAACATTGGTAGCGGCTTCTACGCGATAAAATGTTTTAAACAGTATAGCTATATAAAGATAACATTGATGGTGGATGTACCGTAAACGAGGAACGAGCTAAATAACGGAACACAGTAAACACATTATTGTTAATGAATGGGGCAAGATGGCGGCCGGCCTGACGACACTCAAATGCTTTTGTTTGTTTTGCTAATCTTTCCGGCTAATTCATATAAATGCGCGGCTGGTATGTTTGAATTATTCTTTGATTAATTATGAAAAAATATGTACCTAAAGTAAGTCTAAGTTTTGTATATAACGTGTGAGACATTACTAATAGTTTCGATCTTTGGTTTTGTGTTGCCAGCTTTTTATACGAAGAAGAGAGAGAAGAAGAGAGAAAATGCAATATGAGATAGAATTAACAAGAGAAGACCGTAGTACTAGTTGTTATATCTCAATGCCAATGTGGTACACACATGTGGTAAATAAGTCATTGTTTTTTCTTAGTTTGCATCAATTGTAACTGGCTAGATTATAATTAAAAAGTAATTACTCCCACGGAACTATAAAAAATAAAATATACATACATACAACCAACCATTTTTATGTGAAAAACATATCAAAACACAAATACGTAAACAAGCCAATCTATCTCCTCATAACTCGCCTGAAAAACGTATTAATATCTAATTTGGTTCAGATCATTGGCTCTTCTAGTTCGGAAACGCAAAATTTCCTACAAAGGATGGAGTTGTTGAGTTTTCCGATGTTTTCCACGGATCAGTGGCTCTTACCCTCGTTACGCTGATAAAAGTTAGATTCCTGTATGAAGGTAATTTTTAATCTGTATATGGCATCACCTTTGAAGTTAAGAAGTTTCAAACATTACGGGTACCATTAAGGGTATTTATAAACGCGTATTCGCCTAAAATGTTAATTTGTACGAAAGTAGCAACACTGTTACTTTGTTGTTTTTGAAGTAATAACGTCTTTGATTTCTTCAAAGAACGTTTTATCATAAATAATTATTTGAATACATTACCATGTATTTAAAAGTAATTTTTTATGAGCCCGTACCGTAGCAATGTTGTAGCAATCTTTTCGCTTCAGCTTCAAGAATCGTTATCTACTATATAATAATGTATAATAAATAATGCAGCTACAAAAAAGCAGACCATAGCATAGTAGGCATAATGTTAATTAACCTTTTCGGTTTTTTATAAAGCCTATGACACTCAGTGATAATGTGGCTTTTAATTGGTGAAAGATTTTTTTAAATCGGTTCAGTAGATATTAGTATAGATTTAAAAATAACGGCTATAACAAGTTAACTATGTTCTTACTAATTACTCTAAAGATACAACCAAGATCATTTTTGTATATACTATTTCAGAATCGTCAATTTCTATTCTGGAACGTGTCACAATTGTACTTCGTCTAGTTGTCTTGGTCGGGTAGTAATTTAATAAATGACATCTAATTTGGTAGCGTATATTATACGGCTGTATTACGCGTAATATTTAACGGAGTGACTTTCGTAGTAAGTACATTAACAGCATAAGCCGTCGCGTCGTATGAACTGTAAGCAAAATAATGTGTATTTAGCGAAACTTAATCAAAGCGCTCGGCTAATTAGTCGTGCGTAATGTACGTATTAGAAACCAAAATGACGCACTTGACGTATTACGTGCAGCGAATCAATTAATTGTATTTCCGTTCGCGCCAAAAGTCCGCCATGTTTTGTGATACAAATGGCGTCTGTCACGGTAACCCGTGCGGCGGATTGATGGGCTGTGTCACCGTTTCAGCCAGTCTCAGCTTTTTGATAAAGATGTTTGTTTTAACTAGCGGTTTTAGAACTATGGTGATACGTTTCGGGTGTTAGGCGATATAGTTTGGGTTGGTTATTGCTTCTATTCATTGATTGATAAACGTATGGAACTTAGTACAAAAAATATAGATCCTTACTTTACCAAAATAATAATATAAAAATAATAATATAATATGATTCGCAGTTTTTCTCGTTTTTTTTTAATTTTTTCGAAATCTCCCTGACTTCTGATATACATTGACAAAAAATATAGTTTGCCATAAAAAAATTTAACCTCAGCTCAAATATACTTATGTCACAAACTGACATACTATCATTTGATAATAATGGAATAGCAGAATAAAACGGTAACTTGAGCAATATCCATAAAAAGAAAAATCTTCTTTGATTTTATATTAAATGATGAGATATAAAGTAATGAAAAACATACCGTAATGAGTTCTCTTTCGAGACATTTAAATCAAAGGGTTTCTTTATAAACAACTTCAAAAGAAAAATTAGCATCGGTTCTTTTTTTCACATACGAATAGGTCAACTCAAATAAATAGGCCTTTGTCAAAATCTCAGACCATATTATTTAGAGCTGATACTAGAAAAATTACCATAAGCACTACTTTCTGTTACTTTTGATGGATGGTCTAGAATTCTGAATACATGTAATCTGAAAACCTTGTTCGCGTCAAATTAACATATATATTTGGAGTTGGATTTTATTCATTAGTGTGTAAATTGTATGGGATATTTCAAATGTTGAAATTGACGTTTAGAATTTAATAAAACGAGATGGTTAAAAAAACCGTCAAAAAATGTTTTCTGTTTATTATCAAATCAAGTTGAGAAATGATTTAAGATCGAAATATCATATTAACCTTTTCTCAATAAAACACCAATGAATTTTTATTATCATATAATTGAGGAGCTCTAACTTAAAGTTAAATACAGACAAGACCAGAACACTCGAGAAACACTCAAAATCTTCCACCAAAAGCAAACCTCTTAAAACGTTATGAAATAAATTGCTTCAGTTCTTAAAGAGTTAATTTACTTTTTATTTCATGAGCTCAAAAGTCAACACGTTGACGTATAAAAAGGTGTCTAAAATTATCAAGCTGAGTTCCTTAGAAATGGCTTCATCATACGAGTAGCCGGTCTAAAATTAAATGGCCCTGAAGATACGAAGGCGGGCAGTGCGGCCTTAAAGAAATGTTAAGAAAGACGGCGCTTTTTTATTCTATACGGCTCATTAGACGTGCTTCCAAAAAAGACTTATCAAAGAGAAGCGGCCGATTCAACGATCGTGTACCTTATTGTTCGTGTAACACAGCTGTAATTGCAATGGATCCCCCTCGGCTGGGGAATGGGGACACGATTTTGTTTAGGTTAAGTGTTTTTGTTAGGCATTTTGTTTGCGGAAATATAGCTCTTGGAGTTGAACGCGGAATTCTTGTATATGTCACGAACGCCATCTGTGATTCGGGAAATGTTAGTTTGAGAGAATATTGTTTGAATGAATATTAGGTATACAATTGAAGGTTAGCTGAGTAGGTAATATTAAATAGAATTTCTGTATAATATTATTAAATATATAAATTAGATATAGATTTCTGAAAGTAAAGACGGAGAGAAACTAGTAAAAAGTAAATACCATTAAAATTGGATCAGCTGTTCTCAGGATTCAAGTACGTCTAATTCTAACGTGACTACTTATACTAGCCGCGACTATAGATTTACTTGTATAGAATTTATTCCCCTTGCTATACCAAAAACAGGTAGCCACATAGTTAATTTAAGATTTAATCTATGTAGCTACATACGTAGGTACGTACCATACTACAGACAAATTTATTCAGTGTTTTTTTGCGTAAAAGAGTAACAAATAAACATACATCCATCCTAACTAAATAGTAAATACTATCATTGATAATGATTGTGGAACCATGTGGCGTAGCGTATTAAAACATGTAAAAAAATCTATACCAAAACATATCTAAGAAAATATATTTAAAAAAGTAAACGCCCGATTTCATTATTCATGAGCCTTATTTACGTAATAAGATATTTGAATATGGCCGCGTTACTGACGTCTTGTTTAAATAAGAAACGAGCCTAACGATTAGGGATTCGCTACTTTATACAAATCTAATAAATATGAACTTTTTCGCTGAGTTTGCTGACGCGATCATTAAGTAATTTAATTCAGTATAATTTTTTAAAGACTACGGTACGTAAGACTTAAAACAACAATAAGTGAACTTGTTTTCAACAACTTAATGTTTCATTAACAGCTAAGACTATGAGCGAGTAGCCGATTTTAGTATACTAGATGAAGTGAAAGGCAAACACTCTTCATATCTTTTGATATTTACAAATGCAAGACACGTAAATTATATTGATATTAATTTACACATTAAAAGATGGAAAAGTAAAAAATAAACTACCGTATATTATTAGCAATATGCCGAAACGGTGAACCAAAAACTGCTACATTCAAAGCTTCAACGCTCGTACATTCAACTCATTTTAGGCAATTTATGCGAATCACAGATCTCGCCGAATCTCATTGGAAGATATATGCCGAATATTTTTCCACGCCTCCGCCTTTTGTTCAGTTAAAAATACGACGAATTTAGATCTTAATCTTTTGAGACTGAGCTCTTTGAGCGGTAGCAGTGATGGATTCTGAAGGAATGTTTGAACCTCGTTTTGTCCGATATTTCTTCCGAAGTTACTCCTTGAATGTATCTAAGTTGTTTGGAAACAATACTCATTGGTTATAACTATTTTACATGGCCTTTTAAATCTATCATTTAAATGTTTAATTTTATGCATATCCGTATTTAAAAAATAGATAATATTGAAAGAAAAAACATTATGTAAGTTACCTTCTTGGAAATCTGTTTTTAATGTAGCGTTTTATTAAAAAAATATAAATATATATAGCCCATTATAAAATAAATCTGTAGTAGCTGGCTCTCCGGCTGTTATATATTGAAATCTTTCTTATGTAGTGTTATTATAAATAAAGGGATTTATGTACTAGTACAATCACATCCATGTCTTTTTAACCTACTTACGAATGAACACTTTTTAATAGTTATTGTTAAGACAGTTAAGTTACATTTTATCGACATTTAACTTTGGTTCACTTGCATGCACTTTTGTTTTTTGCTCTGGATTTTGTAAACGCCAACGAATCTATTTCCAAAAATTATTGTTATAAGTACTTACTATTCATGAAATAACTTTTATAGTGAAGTAAGATTTTTCACAAGTGCCATAACTCTTTGTGATAAACGTTGAAAGTTTTTGTGAGTTTACATTTTTAATATATTCTTTGTAACTCTATGTTTTTCCCGTTTCTCGTCTATTTACAAACAAAACGGTGTTTGTTTTGGTAACAAATAAATTTTTCAATGTTTTTTAATGTTTAAGTTACTATTCAGTTTTTATTGTTTACAAAATATGATCTGTGGGTGTTTTAATATTTTTTCTACCGAAATCAACAAAACGGGTGGTACTAATGCGCCGAGTAGTGAATCGCGCTTATACTATTTGTTCGAGGTTTAGCATATATACAACTTCTCGACATCGGCTATCGACATCGGCCCTAACTACCGGCCAATTATTGGTTCGACTAATCAAGGAACCCTTTGGTTCAAAGGAAGGTTACATTCCTTCACAGGATAACATCCCTGATTGTGGAAATCTATGTATTTTTACGCGAATAAAAGCGCGGTACACAATTATTGATAACTATTTAAAAAAAACACTACACACTTGATAAACCAACTCGTACAAACTAATTATAAATATATATTAAGTAATTTATTCTATTTGAACGCAATAAACATATCACAATTTAAAACAAACTATTAGAGTCACGACAACATTTTTGAACGTCATACACACATTAATGCAATTTATTAAAGAAAAACACAATTTAAAACGTGTTTCTGTAACAACGCAAAATTAGTATTTGTAGTAACATTTTCTTGCTGCCCGAATGTTAAGGGGATTGCATTTTAAACACGAAATTGTAGGGTTGCTACTTTGGAATGTTTCTTCTTTATAAAGCTAGGGTCTTCTTTCTTATCTTAAAGTTTTAATCAATATGTAGGGATGAATTTTACACTTACTACGCATTAATTGACGACTATAGAATATAATATATAGAACATGAACGCTGTGGTCGCTTAGTTTCATTTAGGAATTTCAGGCGCAGTCCAATGCTTTAAGTTCAAGACTATTTATTTCGAATTACTTATGATAATAAATAGCATATATAATCACATCTGTTATTTCAAAGGATCTTCAACCTGTCACTATTTCCATGTATATTAAAAACACTTCTAATAAGAATATCTGTATAAAATGTATACAATATATTAGTATACAGTATAAAAACTTAAATTAGAATTAGTATAACCCGACCAAAAAGAATTTTTCAAACATATAGAGTCACAACTTTCTAAGGCACTCAGAATAACTTTCTAAACAAACGCTAATGGATACAACGTATACCGAAGACTTATTTTATTTCCACAAAACAAGACATCAACCCAACACTATTTAAACGCGAACCTTGTAAAGATAACGGCAATAACTGAGATAAACAAAAATACAAGAAAACGCTAAGTGCAAAGTTGCACCCAACTTAACTAACTAGCGAAATAATGGAGTTAATTGCATCGTGGAAGTTACACGGGGATTATAAAAATTAATGATTCGTTCTTAATTAGAATTTCACCTACATTTGTGTTTGTTATTCGGCAGCTGGAGGGTATTAACTAATTATTTTTTTTAACACGATTACAAGATACTTTCGACTTCTGGAATTTGTTAGAGATGTATGAAAAATACCTGAAAATTTATTACGTTTTTGATTAATAAAAAAAATTGTCAATATATAATTTAAAAAAATAGTCAAATGTATATATGTATTTGTCTAGATCAAACAAATAACCTACCCTACCCTAAACCTTATACCCCCCCTTTTTTTCTTAAGAAGGATCGTCTTATATCCAGAAATATTAAAAAAAAATAATTTATTAATTATGAAAATCAGTTCAGCTGTTATGGAGTAATGCACTAACCAAAACATTTAGCGATTCATTTTTATACGAGTATTATAAATTTGCTGTAACAAATGCAATAAAGTTTAGATAAGCAGTTAGTAGTATATAGGTCATCAGGTTACAGCCATTGTGTGAATAAATGGCCAATGTAGGCCAAGTTTTGGACGATATGGTTTTTTGGGTTGTTTTGCGTATTCTATTCCGCTTAGTATGGAACTTGAAGGTTCTTATTATTAAGTTTCATATGAGGCTAGCCTTATATTTGGTATTATGTTATTATTTACTTGCTAATATTTTTAAGAGGTAAAGTTTAGATTGAAGGTTTATTGAGTTGTGGTACTGTATAAAATATATTATAATAGCGTTCGACTTTTGTATTGTTTTGATATAAAATTTATTTCTTTTGCCTATTTTCTATTGTGGTTAACAATTATAAAATAACATTAATCTGCCATTAGACTTTCGTTACATACATTTAAAGTATTTACTTGACTCATTTTTTAAGTAAAGAATCTAAGAATAATTGAGAAAGCTTTATTTTTAAAACACAATTCAACAACGTTTCCCGTTAGGAATTTCCCGTTCAAATATTATAAAAATAAACAAACCCATCGTTTCTTCGTTTTACCTTTTACTATTTCAGTAATCGTTAAAGCATTACATATGGAAATTCAATATTATACAGTCAGCGACATTGTTCTATCGCAAATGGCGTGGCCGGTACAGTACAGTACACCACTTCCTTAAACTCATATGAAATTCGTCGACCATCGCAATAAAACTTTGTCTACGACAGGCTTTGCTCCAAATTGGCTAAGACAACAATTTAGATTCAATTTTGATAACCATGTCGTCGCTCAACTTATTCACCGTTGTATTCACTTGTTTTATTGCTTGAAAACTTTAGCTTTGCATGAACCTAACTTAACGTGAGCTTAGGTAAATGGTTTGGATTGTAACTGCTTTAGTTGGCTTTCGTATTCATAGAAATACTTTTGGAGAACATTTTATCCTCATACTAATATTAAAAATGTGAAAGTTTGTGAGAATGTATGGATGTATGTTTGTTATTCTTTCACGCGAAAACGGCTGGAGCGATTTAGTTGAAATTTGGTAGATAACGGGATTCATATCTCGTGCTTATATTCCGGTATTGCCGCGAGAACGGAACGGCACGGCTAGTGTAGTAATAATTAATATAACCATGTCCTTTGCATAACCATGATTTTATTAGTGATTTATGTTTAACGTTACAACGCCGCCATATTTAAATAACCATTTACCATTAAACCAAAACAGACTATATATAAATTATAAACGATATGAAATCCGATAATTCTATGATATCGAGACGTTTCAACCATTTCTAATAGTAACCTTTGAAACCTCATACTGGGGAAGCCGATTAAATATAGTTTATGTTGGGTAAAGTAAACGTAGTTGCGTTGGGTCATTTGTAAAAAGATATCATTTTTATAGAAAAAAATGTATCTATTATATTTCGACATACGAGTATAATGTTAGACAGACTTCTGTTGCTAAGATGTTAGATTTAAATGTCACAACTTTAATTTAACGTCACTGGTAAAGTAATTCTGACTGAAAAGGTAAGATCCATATAATAATATAAGTAGCACGGTCTAGCACCTCTTGCGTAGCGGTTACTTGAAACTTATTTTCTGTAGAGAGTATCTTGTGACAATTTTGCCTGACGTCACGGATATACTCCCTATAACGTTTTATTAGTTAACGTTTCAGTCAGTAGACTTTATTAGTAAAGAAGTTGACTAAAGCCAACTATTATATACAATATCACTATATTATTCAGACACCTTTTCAATAACCATTTTCATCGATCTTGATTGACCTTTAGCTCTTTTCTAAGACATCGTTTGTCACCCAACGCCAGCCTAATCGAGCAAAGGGCACACGTCAAGTGACCCGAATACTGTTATCCTGGTGAAACATTAAAAACGGTTCGAGTCCCGAATAGCTATCGAAGAATAATTTAATATATTCAGGGTCTAATACGGTTATATTGAAGTCGTGACCCGGACGTTCAGGCAGGTATACAATGATTTTACGTTCGCTTGTTGTTGTAGTACAAGCAAATAAGCAGGAAGGGTGACGTCAGTAATCACTTCGAATACTTAAGAACTTTAGTATTCGCAAGAGGTCTTGCTAATGTGTTCCCTTTTTTTAAAGTTTATACAATCTTAAGATAATAATAATTTGATCCTTAAGGATCACACGGTCAAATTATATCTATGAAAATCGTGTTTTTAGTACTCTTTTTATAAAAAAAAAATGACGAGTAAGTAGTAAATTGTTACATACAATTATTAAAAAACTATAATATACTAATTACACGTCTATAATTAAAAACAAAGACTGATATTGAAATGTAATAATACGATAGCTTGTATATAAAATGGTTTTAAAGACGGAGAGGCTATAGTTAATAAATAAATTAAAAAAATTTCAGGACACTTATACACAGCGCGATCTAGTTCCAAGCTAAGCAGAAAAACTTGTGTTATGCCATATAGATACCGGAATAAATTACATATATATACTTTTATTTTGTAAATACATACATACAATACATAGCAACACCCAGACCCCAGAAAAATACAAATGCACAGTTTACTTTTTTTAATATCACTCCTAATAAGTTAGTTATTATTAGGTTAACGAGCCATCATACTACTAAGAAATAGTGTGTTGCTTCAATGTCGACATTGACCATACATTAAGATGTATAATTATCTACATAATAAGTAATAGTCCATTATTCCATCTATATACCTTCTAATTATATTATAGTAAGCTCAATTAGTAGTAATAATAATAGTAATACATTATATTAGTAGGGTATATAGTATATACATTCACGTTAGCAAAGAGCTTATACTTTTTTATTGCGCCAATTTCCAAGCATTTTATTATAATTATATTTTAATAACAGCCCTAACAAAAATCAAGAATACAAACACAAAACAATAGGCGTTTCAACAATAAACTTCGTGTTATTAATAGCCTGAATTTGCATAATGATTGGCGAAATCGAAATAGTTTTTCCGTTAGAACACGGCAAGGTGTGTTTAGCCGGTACTTAGTTTCGGGTGTGCTTGTAAACGTACACTTAAATTAAAGCTGTACTTAGCTGATTTATATTCGGTATGGTATGGTTTTTGCGTGGTGATTTCGTTGTCAAAATTCGTTGTTTATTAGGTTTTGGTAGATTTTAGGAAGTGCATCTGAAAATGATATAGCTTTGTGTGTTTTTGGCATAGATTATGATTGTTCTGTAATTTATTTAAAATTTGAATTATTATCTAAGACACGATGTATTTGTTGAATCATATATGTAAAAACTTAGTATTAGCCTTAGAATTAGTACCTATGTCTAAAGTTAAAGATCTTATCGAACCTTCTAAGACCAGTTAAGATGAATCGAATTTTACTCGCACTTTTATGGTTGTCGTGTCCTTTACTACTATGCAATTTACGCTTCAACAGTTATCATTACATAGTATAAAACACATTCGTTTTCTTCTGCCTGTCCCTATATAGGCTTAAATGTTTAAAACTATTCAACCGATTTTTATGACTTTTCTTAATAGATACATGCGTAATATATTTGGCCGCTAAGGATTACTCTGCACGATAAAAATAAATCATTAGGCAATAAATAAATATTTATAGACATGATGATAATTGTGCCATGTACCTCCAAACTATACAAGTACTTCCTTATATTTCGCTACTTCATCTGCGGTTGTATCTTTTGATAAACAACACAGATACTGATTAAACCCCTCCAAAACGACAAGGTAAGCGATTCGTCAGACCCGCTCCTGAAACGAGTTCTTTTATTACGTAAGTGGTTTTCGAACGCCCGATCAAAGAACTTGAGATTACACTTATCTTAAGGCTGCAAGTGGTGCCTCTTTTTTTACTCAATTGTGTTTTGTCAAAGCGAGTAGGTTAAGATTGGTGACTAATCATACCGTGAATGACATTGTATGAAGATTCTTTGATATGATTAGAGCGAGGATATTGATTAGGATATTGACTAAGGATTGTTTATATGCATAAAGGGGAATAGGATGGCATATTTAAAAAGCGAAATACTTACCTTTTTAAACGGTCTACACATAATAATACTTTCAAATTATCGCTGCTTATAAATTATTTACTGCGGTTTGGAAATCAGTCTCTTCAGAAAACACAAATAAACAATACAATACAATATTATTGTCATAGTCTCTATTAAATTAAAAACAAACATATTAAGCTAAACGTTACGCTTCGTAATTCAAAACATTCAAAAGTATATGAAAAGGGGAAGTCAGAAAAGTGCAATTCAGTTGGTTTAACGGAAATTTTCATACATTTGTAATCTAAGCTAAGTTATCGATGGTTGCCGAGACCCTTGAGCACGCTCAAAGGCTGCCTACAATGCGACGGATTATTTCTTTTTACTCTACTTCTATGAAGAATGCTTGCACTTTTACAAGCGCTTAAATTAAGAGACTTATAAGGAAGAAATTGTTGCATTGTATTTCGTTGTATATCCTTATTAAGTTATATAAACTCACTATAATACCATTAAAATAAAAAGACACATTTAAATATAGGTACATAGTCAATAATATAAAAATGAATCCACAAATGTGTTGACTCGATGACAGAGCTGCTTTTGGTATTCCTTTATTTAAATATTAAATAAAAAATGGAGGGTATGAAGCCGGGCCAGCTAGTTATTAACATAAATATCATTAAATAAAATATAATAACATATTTAAATAATATATATCATGATAATAAAAACATGTTGTACAAATAACCTATTATCGATAGGCCGTGAAACAGTTTGCACGCATTTTTCGCTAAATTATTATCTTTCAAAGAGAACTAACTGATATGAAAGATAAGACACGGAGATTGAATGAAAGTATTTGTTGGGAGGGAAACGGTGTCTGTGTAAAGTTACCAAGTAATTCACAAGCAGTGCTGGAGGTAGCGAAGACGAGATAACGGTATCTTAAGTTTAGTTTAGTTTGTTAGTTATGGCTTATTAAAAGCCTGTTCTAGACATTACACTTTTTTTATTCTTACTTGATATAAAAATCTTTAGAACATTAGAAGCAAAAAAACAATGCTAATACAAATTTGACTTGTAAATGGCCCTATAGCTAGAAACCAGCAACTATATATTAAACAGGTTAGAATAAAATGTAGACAAGAAAAACCTTATTGTTAACGATTGAAATATTGGAAACCATAACTATTCTTAATAATATCAATCAATGTTTCATACAATTTTTTTTAATTGGTTCTTTGTATTAAAAACGGTGGGAATAATTATTTTATTTTGAAATTATATTAGTTCCATGTCGCAGTTTCGTCTACGTATAAGTAACCAAATGTAGCTTCAATACGGAACGGTGAAAGGTTTTGTTAAATTCGTCCAGTAGTTTTAAAATTTTAATATAAGTTTGCTATATAAGTAGTTGTAGATATTCTCAGTCACAAAATTATTTAAATAGTGTTTTAGGTCTATAATACAATAACATTATGGGAAAGTTTTATCGTATTAAATGAATAGAAAATACATTAAAATTGAATTAAAGAACCAAGGAAATAAATACCGCTATAAATTTACACCGAAAAAAACACGTTAAGAGTAAGCAAAGATTTCTTTTACTTTTTAAGCTCAATGAAGTGAAATCAAGTTTCTTGAGCAGCAACTTTGTATCAGATAGATTTCAATCTCTGCATTCAAGACAAGGAATTTTCTAATAAAAAAACAATTTGACTAGTTTTACTATTGATGGAATATAACTTAGTAGCGGTTTTGTAATTTGTTGTATTACTAAGTCTAGTCATTTCATGTACGTAAACGCCTTTTTTATATTCAATATTTTATTAATACATTTTTCTTTCCAATAATAGATATTCTCATAATTGGGGCTTTCAACTTATAAAGACTATTTTTCAGAAGCACTGTGCTTTATATATAACCTATACACAAAGCTAATATTATGGTGATGGAATTTTTCATCTCTTTTTGTTTTTATTTAAGTGTAAGGAAGGACAATAGTTTTTCGCTGAGTTGGTATAATGTTACTATTAATTCAAATACAACTTGTGGAACTAGGGTTTTGTTTCTTAAATAAAAAATGCAGCTTCCTTAAGAAGTAACAACAAAGTGTTCAATAAGAGTGTCAACCCTATCTGTTTTACCCTACATCGGCTGCTTTTATTGTTCGAAGATCGACTGGCGCTCCCTCATTTGCGAAATCGTGTCAACAACCGACTTTTTACTTTCATTTACTGCGGAGGGCTCTTTACTGTCCTGTAGCTAAGCGGGATTCAGATCGCTACCTTAATAAAGGGAATAAAACTAGTACGTTCTACTACTAAGTATACGAGTATCTTCTGTCTCAGCCGGACACTCTTGTTAAAGTGGTCGTGGTGGCACTGACGTGGTACCTACATGAATATTGGTATTTGATTCGCTTTTATATCGTTCGATTGGACAAAAGTATACAATATACATCAAAAATCATAAAACATTTTAACACTTTAATAGTGTGTCAATACACACACTAAAATAATAATAACATTAGTAACTTTCAATATAAATATCAATATAATAACAGGAAACACTAATTCAACCTTCAATTATTTAAACGTTTTGTAATATTTACTTATGCATCCTTCTGCAATGAAGATACCGATGAGAAATTTGTTGTTTGACGCTTTCAAGCAAACACTACTGGACCGATCTTCACATAACTTTGTACTCATATTTTTAGAGGTATCAGAATAAACATAGGCTACTTTTTATGTACGATATTTATTTAATTTATTCAATTTGAGCGAAACCGCGTGTTTAATCTAGTAATTTAATCATATTTGTTAAGTGTTTCTTTTAATTTTATTACTTACTATATCTCTTAATATTAGTTGTTTTATCGTTTCAAGATCGAATGTCCAATTGTGCTAACGACTGAGTACTTTTATTTCCTCTGAAGGGCTCTTTAGTCGTCCTGTCTTATCCCATCTACAGTTCTGTCTGGGATTCAGAATATAAAAATGAACCTCTAAAACTAAGGAAGCATAATTTAATAATATAAGATGTGGCAAATATTTTTTTGACATTTTTTCTAAGAAATCCATTTCTTTGTATAGTGGTTTCGTTTGACGATGAAATTTTTATAAACATAAATACCATGTGAAATATTTAATACCTAAACCTTTGATTCAATATAGGTTTTCATTTAGTTTTCTTAAGAACTTCAAAATTAAATGACTCCTATATCGTTATTTTTATGTTAAGTTCACCGAATCTATTTTCGGATTTTAGACATTGTAACATCGTTTTAAACGAAACCTCAGGACAAAGCTAGTCGTTTATAAATACATTTATTTTCTGCGTGCGACATCTGAAACCCGAAAATACATTAGGTAGACATTATGTAAAAATGCGAACGATATACTGAAGACGGTTGATGTATGGCGTCAGGATGCGTAGGCAAATATTTACAGCGCCGGTAAAATGGAGCAAACCCTTTTTGGACTAACCACACTGCCTGGGTACGCTCACGAACGAAGCGAACGTTCGAACATACCTAAAAGTCAATATTCGTATTAATTTCATAATTTATCTTTTATTAAAAGGAAATATAGTTTATTATGTTGGGAGAACTTGTATATCAAATGACTGTTCATTTTAAATATTATTTCAGGAATAGGATGTCATTTTACTTGTAAGTGCCTAAGATTGTATATTAATCCGATTTTAGAAAAAGGGATGACGGAAGTATCTACTGAGTCTTGACACTTGATGAGGGTTTCCTGTATTAAGGTGCCTCGATCCGACTTAATAGGCTGGACCGCATACGAAAAACATATCACTGTCCAATAAAAAAACAACGCATACATAAGATATCCCTTAATAATTATTGCAAAATATTCTGTTTTTGACAAGGGACAGCACATAGGACACATAAGAGAATTATTTTATTTCTTCTCCAAACAACAAGTAGTCAAACAAGAGATCTGTTTCCTTTTTCAAACGTAAAATGCAGTTAAACAACAATACGAAGTATAAGTTAGTACCTATATGTTAAGTTATTCACTTATATCATCAAAGCAATATATGCTCTAAAGTTATTTCAGCGTGACATTCAAAAGCCTACCAACTTGATCGCTTAGCGCTATTTTAGAAACTCTGAAAGCCGCTACGATGATTAATGTTATTTTAATGGTATATTGTTTCGGCCATCTTTTATTAGAGATAAGATTTATATACACTTTGGAGATTGGATAGCGTTGATGTTGTTATAAAATAGTTGGTAGTCGATTTTGTTATTTAGTTCATATTTGTGTATATGGGTGATTCTTTTTAAAAGTGAATTTTAAATTTAAGAAACAGAATACTTTACTAGTCCCACAACTATTAATTATAATTTAAAATTTAAATCTATACTTAATATATAAAGCTGAAGAGTTTGTTTGTTTGAATGAGCTTATCTCAGGAACTACTGGTTTGAATTGAAATTTTTTTTTATTGAATAGACAATTTATTGAGGAAAGCTTTAGGCTACATAACATCTCGCTGCGACTAATAGGAGCGAAGAAATAATGGAAAAACAAATCAATGGGGACGAATTCGCGAGCAACAGCTAGTGAAATAATAAATCTTGGATCGTTTTTGATACTCTCGGAGTATCATGAATACTGTTCGTTTTGTAGTTTAATTTTAATTTTTTGGAACTAGTAAAGTGTTTTGTTACTTAATTATATCTTAATTATCTGACTATAAAATAAATACTTATAAACTTATTCATATTAACACTTAACGTATTCTAATATCTTAACGTCCAGAAAGTATATAAACACAATCTTTCAAACAAAAGTTTCCGACCTTTCTTCATTCCAGCTTCGAAGCTTTGGGAGCGAAAGTTTTTCAAAAGGCCATTTAATTGCTACGAACTGACTACAATTTAACTCAAAAGAAAGTTATTTTAAATAACTTAAAGCTATAAACTACGCGGAAACTGATTTTAATTAATTTTTATAAAACGTCGATATTGAAAATGTTGTCACGTTGGGTGAGTGAAACTTCACTTTTATTGAAGACTGAGGTAGTCTTTGTTCGAAATGATAATCCGCTATTGTCGGGAAGCTAATAGTTTTAATTAATTGCTCTGGTTGTGAACTTCATTTGTGCTTAATATTTATTTATTTTAAATATTGTCTGCCGGTTAATAAGAGTTATCAATCCTTACTTAATATTATACTTGCGAAATGTTGCAATGGTTTCTGCCTTTTTAATTACCCCGTTAACACGACGTAATGAATTTGGATGAAATTTAGTATACAGGTAGATTGTATGTTAAATTATCCCATAGACTGCTTTATAGCCTGGTATTGCTTTACGTTCGTAAAACTTTTAGGCAAATAGAAATTAACCCTTACAAATAATAAGCGCTTTTTCCTTTACTATTTAATTGAAAACAATTTCATAATAACCTTTAAAATGCCTCAGGGTCATCCCCTTAATACACAATTAAGACAAGGTATGAACGATCAAATAAACAGTAAGGCTATAGCAAAAGCATAGATTTCCCCAAACGACGGTTCTCAACGAATTGTAATTGCGAAATACCCTGCCCTTAGCTCCGGGCGAACCTATGTGGAACGATAAATTATATACTCTGAGTTATGTATTTATTTGTGACATACCAATGCTTGAATATGAAATGAGATACATACATTTAGGGAAGTAACAACATTTTTTTTTAATTCATTCGTTCATTCAGATGGTAGTCATTCCGTTAGGCTTTGGCTGCTATGGACTGTGACCCCCGTTCCGACACAAGGGCCAAGAGTGGATGAGAGAGTTTTAGTGGGTATTCCTGGCCGTGCGGCGCGACCAGCGCGTCGCACCAATACCCAGATGGCAATTAATATAAAAAAGTCTGTATTGGACTGCAGTGTAATGACACTCCGTATGTAGAGTTAAAAGAGCTCAAACAAACACAGCTTTATCTATAGCATATATTAATTCCCAAGTAACGAATTAAAGTCCAATTGAAAGTTACAATAATCACCAGCCATTTTACATCGAAGTAAAATAAAATGCTAGCGAACGCTCCTCTTGTCGTAACTAAACGAAAATTATAGAGTCGCGAGCGTTCTCGGGAATCCATTTAAACGATCTAATGAACTTTTTGAACCAATTGATAATTTACATCGGGAACTCGACTTTGTAAGTACTAACTACTTTTTTTGTAGAGAGTTCGATAACCTACCTAAATATATATAGAATATAAATTTGTTTTTATTCGTTGATCTTTATTGCCAATTTGTTAGTAAGGCCTATAAGGCTCATAAGGGCCTATTTTTCGAATTATGGATTGAGTTTTAAATAGTGATTGAATTGAAGAAGAAATTAATAAATATTTGTCGCCTCTTAACACTTGCAAAGACGGTGACTCTTCTTTGTATCTTTATCCTTTTATTCTAAAATTGCTAAGAATTAGTTGTTTGTTCTTCACTGTTTCATTCGCTTATAATTAATTATTGATTTGTCATACCTACTCTGTAATAAATAACAGTACTTTAGTGTTATAGTGTTTATAGAAACACTTGACATTGTTATAGCATTCTCTTTATTAAAAATATTTAATATTTTTAAGGTTCAAATTCGAATAACTTATAAAAACATGTCAGAAAAACCAGATTAATAAGTTATTCTACGAAAAATATATTTAAAAAAAACTATGGTATTTCAAGTAACTATAAGTTGTGTTACATACTCAAATGCCATCATAACTTAATTAAGCACAGTCTATTTAACATTAACTTATAAAAAACTTACTTAAAACTTAAACTTAACCTTACTAACAAATTGGCAATAAAGTTCAACAAAATAGGTTCTAGTATTTGCTATCAAGAAAGCCTACGCTTTTTGCTTGGCCGGAAGGCTACGTTTGTTACCCTTATCGGAGAGATAGAACCTTCCTTGCTGTCATTTGGGAAAACATTAGTAAGCTTTTTGTGAGCGACTCGTTCGAAAGAGGCGTAATGTGGGAGACTTCACTTTGAAATAATTAACAGTATTGATGTACGAATAACTAACAGTACTAAGTTCTTATAAATCAAAACTTTTTACAACAAATGTGAAAGTAACTTTGTTAGTTAGAAACGGAAAGATATAGTCAACTATCGCAATAGTTGTTCCGAAAATTGTATTCGAATAAAGAAAAATAACTTGATTTCTACCAATGGTTCTAAGTTGTACGTATCTATTAAAAGTTGAATAATAAGATAGTTTAATGTAACTATAGCAATTTGTAAACATTTTAACTGCAGACCGCCGGCTAACCGTGTTTTAAATCGGCCAGTTAAGTTGAGGCGTAATCGTGGTTTAACCGGCGCTAAGCAACCGCTCTGCTTACTTAAACCCTCCTTACTTATTACTTGCACTCCGAGATTAATTGTGCTACTTAAAGATTAGCCTTTGTTTAATAAGCAAAGTTTTATAGAGGTTTCAGGGGTTTAGTAAATATTAAGGTGACTTAACCTTTTTGCGTCGAATAAGTGGTATATTTGTTAATCTTTTTAATATTTAACGGCTGGTAAATAGTTTTGTTTCTTTTTAGGTGTTTAAAATTGGACTAAGATTGCCTTTTTTGCAACTTTAAAATGATTACAAATTTTAAAGAAGTCGCCTTATTAAGGTACCTGAATATCAAAATTATTATTTGTATCGTTCTTAATACTATCTATATCTTAGATTAAATCCTTTATTCGTGTCATTACATTTATATCATACTAGCGGCTCTCCTCGGGTTTACACAAATTCGTCGATCTATTATATATTCGGTTGCGTAGTTATAAAGATTTAAGCATACATAAGGACTGACAGAAGAAAGCGACTTTGTTTTATACTATGTATCTACTTCGATCAATAACCATACCACGTAAACTAAAGAAATTAAATGACAAGCAGTTAAGTGTAAAGTATTTAAAATAAGTGTTATATTATTCAAATAGGATAGAAATACGAAAGCGGGGTTCTTATCAATTATATACAGTTTAAAGTACCTCCGTTGCTCGAGGGGGTCTAATGACCGTCCCGTAATTTCGTAATGTTCTACTATGTGGCTTTTGGGCTTCATAAATCAATTAGGAATTTGTTTTTTTTGGAAAATAATCATCGAATCAATATAAAGTAAAATTTCTATTAAGAAATTGATCTTTTTTTATATACATATTATAACTCTTTATAGTGTTTTAATAAATCAGGATTTTAGCCTAACATCATGCTTTTTCTACGTTTTATTTTTTCCAATTTATAACTTAACTGACTGCGTCAAAAATCATATAGAACAATTATAAAATGTTCACGAATAAATAGAGCTTACTGAATACGAAAAAGGAACAAGAATATTCTTTTAAAAATAATTTTGTATTCACTATATCAAGTAAAACATGGTTTAACAATACTTGTACGAAAAACATCGCGAGTTTACCAAAAATACTCTCTTGTATTTTTAACTGGAACTGATTCGATACATGTTTAAATAAAGTCTCCGTGTACATAATGTATTCATTATTACCGTGAAGATAACTGAGTCGGTCCGATATTTGGAGTTTTATGTCAACATCGCCTCAAGCGAAGTTTTACATGGAAAAATGCTCTCAATATTTCAGGAGCGACAATAAGCGGCATAATGCGGGAGTATAAAAACATTTTTACGGCAAATTACAGAAAAAAGCGGGAGATGGGTAAATTGAGTCCGGGGAATTGCGGTACATATATTATTTATTATCGTATGTAAATGCGTCGTGTTTACACGCGGCCGTTATGAGTGATCGTGTTTTTGATGCTTTTAATAATTCACGTCTTTTATTTTTGTGAGTTTCATTTCAATAGACAGTCTTGTTCGTTCTGTCAGAACTGTTTCTGTAGAATTGTACTTTAATGTGGGCTACTACTTAAGTAGATAGATGTATGTGTTTATAAATGAAGACGCTTAGATAATGTGCTATTAAATTATAAATTAAGGCGCATAATTATATAAACATTATTTTTAAGTTACCGATATATTATATTAATTTGCTATCGTCTTTCTACCTCAAGAAAACTAACCAATTTAGTCTACCTAATTTACTGCATACAATTTTAATACGCATTGTGTTTCGAATTTAACAAGTAAACCAAAGACACATCTCTATACAATTTTAATAGCTACATTGTACATTAGCTCGCACGTTCGCATGGGATCATCGGAAACCCCCAGACAATCACGGCAAGACAGGACAGGCGTTTCCTTGTTCCCACCGAATCCAACCTTTCTTACTTAGCTATGCCTCGCCCGGGCAAGATTACTCCAACGGGGTTACACCAACGGGGTAATAAATCTCGGGGTCACGTGGTCCCTCAGTGTTTATAAATTTAACGCGGCAATTTGAGCGCTATTTCGCTACCAAGTTTATTCTGATACAAATACATTGCCTGTATTAATCTTTGGTGTAACGTGAAGGATGGTTGGTTTTACGTAATGTATAATGAACAAGACTTCATTTGTAGTCAACGTGTTGTTTGATAGTTAGTGATTCTTAAGCGTTTGTTTAAGAGTGATGGTAAACAAACGAGAAAGGTATTCAATATTAATTAAAGAAAATGAGTCCTTTTCATTAAATTTTGATAAATTAATCATTTTTATCTTAACACCAAAGTGTAGTTCCGATTAGGAGTCTGATAGTAAGCAAATATTATTTATTAAGAGAAAATAAATAATTAGCACTGTAATAATTATCACACTGAAATTTTTAATAAGCTTTATTTTTTTTGTTCACGGTATTTTTGTTGAATTAATTAATAATTATAAAGTAGTGTTGTAAAGGATAGAGTTTATTATTTTACGAGTATTATATCACAAGCAAAAGATAAATTTCTAATGAAAATATTTTATGAAGAACCCAGCCCTTTAAATGTCTGTCTTCAACATTCGTTTTAAAAATATTTTCTCTCCATTCTTACATGTTTATTTGCAAAGAAAGTTAGTTAAAGAGTACGTCCTTTGTTGCAGGAAATCGCGGCTATCCTCATTAGCTTTGATAAGCACACCGAATGGCAGTCCAAGGAAGTTAAAATACGGTAAGGTTCTTATAAAAGCTCTTTTTGTATTGTTTCTGTACTTTGTATTATAAAAATAAGATATCTTCAAGGTACTTGGAATAGAACTGTTCAAGTCTGCAAACAAATTAAAAAATACAATTTAAAAATAGAAAAAGTTTTGTGACGTCACGTTCATAATAAATATCAAATGTGTTATAACTTGCCTTATCTTTGTGCTATACGTATGTCAAGAATTTGATTGTCCCTCACAAAACGATAAAAAAACCAAATTGCCTCTTTTACACCCTCATCAAATATTGAGCAAGAAACGATTACATATTCTCAGCAGTAAACCAGGAAGGGTTTACCGAAATCCCACGAATATAATACACATAAACAACTCCTTAATGTCACACTGTAGACTCAAAGCAAAGCAAGAGAAATTGGTTTGGGCACGAGAAATATCTTAGAGACGCTCCCGTTTCAGTTTCAAATCTAAATAGACTTTTAAACCGACGCTTTCCTTTGAAACATACTCCTAAATTCCGCAGAAGACAGGTAAGAGACAACCGATCATGAATTTTAATGACCACTTGCTCGAAACGGTCTCACGATAAAATGAAAAAAGTACATTGGAAATCAGAAGGTGGATTTTTTGCGAGGCTATGAATTAAAACTATCCATTCTTTTATACCGTTAGTCTCTGACGGTGCCTAATTTGGCGCCCAAGTAGGGACGCGTTCCAAGTAACAACTTTAAGCAAATTAAAACTTGCGCCGTGACTACTGCTCTCTTAGTCTGCACTGTTGAAATATTAAGTCTTTATGAGGACGTAGTGTACTTTTGGAATTTCGATGTGCCCGCAGATTCGAGTCGTTAGTTTAAAATTTAATACGGATCCCTGTGAGCAAAGATAGTTCCGTCGTCTTTGTCACGACATTATTTGGGGTTGGACTCCGCGAGTTTTTTTTAATTATTACCCCGCCAGTTACACAATGAGGTTTTTAATTTAATGCTCTTCGAAAATATTTTCTCTTTTAGGGTGGTTCTTTTGTCTTTTTTTAGGTTATGAATTTCGTTGGTTAGTTGACAATCATGGTGACATTAACAACAGATTTAAATGCTGCAGTTTTTTGTAGAAATTTTGAGGGAACAGAACTGTTTATATTTCATACAAATTTCATACACACAGCGAGCCATAAACTTGCACTAAGTTTCCACGATTTATTCTCAAAATGGAAACAG
>JADANM010006310.1:7933683-7969147 GCA_026213755.1 Eurema hecabe
TTTATACACATAGCCTTTCGTGACACTAATTTCGCAAAAAATACGTAGGCTCTTGAATTCGGTAAACGGCAAAACTAATGTGGACTATATTGCTGAATTAATGACACCGAGCCACGAATGTTTCCAACTGTTTAAAACTTTGTTTCTTTAGGTGTTCGAGCTATGAAAGGTTAAATGCGAATACAAATTTCAGAACTTTTGGTTTTGTATTTCGATGAGCGTTTATATTTGTTTTATTGATTAATTTATGAGGAAATAGTTATTGTTTTAGCTAGCTAGCTGGACACGTTCTTAGATTTATGTTTACGTAATAATTTAGGTTAAATGTAATTTACCAATTAACAATAGGCTAGATTGTAAAAAAAATAAGTATTACATACTTTATTAGTAAAAAAAAGCTAGCTAGCTATATTTCTTAATATGAAACACTTTAGTAATAAACTAAAACTATATAACATGTGCTTTTTATACAAGCCAGTACCGTGAAAAGGAAGCAAAAAGATTAAGCCTAGAGTGCATGTTTTAATCTTTATAACACAAAAATTATATTATACTTTTATAACATTACAGTTACATTCTATGAAGAACTTTATTTACTTTACAAACTTTATTTATATTACAAAGCTAGTTAAAGTCTACTGTTTTTATTTTTATTTCTTTTGAGATGATTAAGAAAAATACGTTTTTATAACACTTACAGCGATCATACTAACATTTAAGGGTCGTTTTCTTTTTATATGCACATAAATGGGCCCTTATTATTACTATAATCTATGAATTTGTCATCAAATTGCAGTTTCGTTTGTTTGTCGTAACAATTTTACGTGCTACAATGTTAAATAGCTTTATAAGTTTAATCGAAGACCATAAGAGAGTATTATGCATTTTTATTGTATTTAGGTCGATGTTATATTTTTTTAGAATTGAACTATTCTATTCTAACACTATTGGAATTTTGTACGAAATATCTTATATTGTTTTAACAAAAAATCTATCTTAAGTCTTTCTTAACGACCCATAAGTATCACATATTTACTACAGTCTTTAGTTCATAATATAAAAGTTTGAGTAATGGTCTGGTGTGTCATACATTATATTCTACTGAGAATATGATATGGTAACATTTGAAAATTGCCATAACATGTTAAATTCTTAAAAGACGTCGTAGAAAGTAGTTTTTCAATAAATATGAAAAGTTTCGAAACTAAACATTGATCTCGACCTTCGCGATCTCATATTATCAAGATGTATTACGTTTCCCAAGTTACTAAGTTAAATAACTTTATAAACTCGTTTACTTTGTACCCACTTTGAGACTTCACTTACTTACTTAGTTTCGTCGATAAACGACAACCTCGCGGCTTTGTTGTAATATTAATTTACTTTCTTAATAAGGAGTAGTAATTCTGTACCTCGCTGGGGAAAGTTCTAGAAATATCTTGTAAGCGATTTTATTTCAAGGTACGTAAGTAGGTACGTCAAAGCGAAATTGGACTTACATTGAAATGAAATACTTTGAACGGATTTGAAATACGTTTTATTCAGTATTCATTATCGATGTTAGAACGAGGAGAGTGGAGACCTTTATAGAAAGCATTTAAACTGTGGTACTATACAGTACACTCCGTGGTTTATAACGCTTATAAATACATTCCATGATATATAATCACTTAATTAAAATATTAATAATATGAGTGTCAAAAACTGACCAAAAGTTTATATTGGTAAATAATGAAATTAGATTAAGTTCAGTTTTAAAAAAATATTATAATATTCTATCTCAATTAGAAAAACCTTAACAATAAATAAGTAACATAACTGTCTTGGGAATAAATTAAACAAAAAAAAAACGTTTTAAGAAAGCTTTTTTTTTATTCAGATTGACGTCACATTACTTTTCAAGTCATTCAACAAACTCATTTGATAATGTGTTAAAAATTACTGTTCCACCATCTTGAATCGTCCACCATATTGAATTTAGAATGACGTCACACAACAAATCGTGTATTGTCATCCAGTCTAAACGTTGATATAAAATTTCAAAATTGGCAAGATTCCACCTGAACATCCTAACAAAACTTAACCTGCAAGTTAAAAAAATCGTGTTAATAAACGCTTTTAAAAATCAAAAACACTAGGGCCAGTCTCACTATACCAGAACATTCCATTGCAAACTCTTCAACAAAGCCCCGTAAAGACGTAATAGTATGCATATTTAAAGGTTTCACAACCGAGCTATAAAATTAAATATATTCTCAGTACAACGTGGAAAGTGTAGTTAAGTATACTAGTTTTTATCTTGCAATCCGCGAGGGATCCAACACACGCCACGTAACTTTCGCGAAATAACAAAAAGCCGTGTTAAAATTGCAGCGATTTTATACTAATAATTATGTAAAGGGAGTTTTTCAGACTTTCTCGTGTCATTTATTTTTAGCTTTATCAAATATAGACAAAGGTAGTATATTTATTAGCATTATAAGCATATATATATATGTATTATACACATAAACCTTTCTCTTGAATCACCCCAACTGATAAAAACCGCATGAAAATCGGTTGAGTAGTTTAAAAGATTTACACATACACAGAGACACACGGAAGAAAGCAATTTTGTTTTATAATATGTATTGATAATATTATAAGCTCATATTTTAACTCGTTATTGACCTTCTAAAGTCTTTTAAAATGTATGCAAAATTATTTTACATCAAATAGTAACATATATAACATACGTATCGGAAATACCAGAACACAATGTACTCCTAACACTAATCCATAAACCAAACACGGCGAGTAAACGATTGAATTCATCAGAACCGCAGCTTCGCTATACGTCGCTAAACGTTCAATATATCGTCAATAGATATCCTAGCACTAATTTGTGGACCCTAAATCACTGGAATCACCGGTCAATCTGCTGTATTTATCGCGACGATTACCCTGATGGAGACGGAACTCTGGCATTACGATTGACGAATGGAACTCTTTGGAACGTCCCGTTTTATGTTTACAAGATGGCGGATTGGCGGGAACTTTGACGTTCGTTTAAATCAAATTGCGAACTGTCAATTTTTTTTGTTGACAGTAATAAAATATTCAGTTTGTATTTTTTGTTTGTTAATATTTAATTATGATTTTTCCATGTAGCGGTATTTATCGACTATACATATTAAAATTTGAATTATATAGTTTTATTTCCTACTCAAAATATTAACAAGTACAGATTATAACACTATCAAAGAAACAACATCAAAACCTTTTAAATATAACAAATCAAAGCTGTTATTATATAATCGTGATCGCTGTAAGATCAATCAAATTCCTTCCACAAACGGACAATAGAAACGCCAACTAGAAGTTATCATTAATTGATTAAATCCTTCAATCTGCTGATGCCGGCGTCTGGTTAGCGATTCAGTGCAAATATGAGAGCTTAACTGATTCTAGAGTCTTGTTATTCCCATTTTGTGAACTACTTTTGAAATAAAATGTTAATAGAATTGCAACTACAATTACACTTGATACAAGCTACCCTTATTTATATTATAAACTAGCTGTTGTCCGCGACTCTGTTCGCGTTTACTTTCATAAAAAAAATTATTCCCCTTTAAACTGGATAAAAAGTATCCTATGTCCTCCCCTGGTTCTAAGCTACATCCCCACCAATTTTCAGCCAAATCAGTTGAGCCGTTATCGAGTTATAAATGGTGTAACTAACACGACTTTCTTTTATATATATAGATACTTTGTGACGATGTTTGATACTCTGCCTTAAAAATTGTATACGAATTATGGAGTGATGAATAACAGAATTGTAATTCTACAGTTATACCTACGAAAAACATTCTTTCATATTATAATATAAGATAACGTAATTTCTTTTAATATTTTTCTTTGCTGAAAGTTCCGTCCGAGGTAAATGACGAAAGTATGGACGTTTGCAAGTATTTGTATAAACGTTCAGTACTTAGTTACTTTATCACGTAAAGAGCTATAGATTGAAAGAATTGAATTACGTTCACAAGTCTGTTAATAAGTCCGTTTTACAGCTGACATGCAAATTTGTCTTCAAGCTATATGCGACGCACTAGTATTTAAAAAACAATCTGTTAGAACCTAACCAGTAACTTGAAATTTGATAATTTAAATGTAAATTGTAGTATGGTATTAAAGGTTTATCGCGACCCGTGCATGTTAATTTTGCATCTGAATTCGGTTGCATGCTAGCGTAGCATGGTTATATTTGAGAAAGGGCATTTAATATTAATATTTTGTTAAAATTGTATGTAGATGGTTATGGCCAAATTTTTGGTTGAATTCAAGTACTCTGTGTATAAATGATTGTTTCTATTTATAAGGTTTTGATCAATTTGCTATTCATAGATTTATATTCTTCTTCTTCTTAAGGTGGCACTCCATTACTGGAGGTTTGCCATCAGCTCTTTGAATCTATGTCTGTCGCCAGCCAACCGAAATAGGTGCTCGACGGTGGCTATCCCAGTCCACTCCCGGATGTTGCGCAACCACGATTTTTTCCTTCTACCAGCGCGTCTTCTCCCTTCTACTTTCCCCATCATAATGAGTTGGAGGAGTTGGTACCTATCGTGCCGTAGGATGTGTCCTAGGTATCCAACTTTCCTCATTTTGATAGTCTTTAGTAGCTCTCGGGTTTTAGAGACACGCTGTAGAACACGTTCGTTTGTCATTTTCTGGCGCCACGAAATACGAAGCATACGCCGGTAGCACCACATTTCAAACGCTTCTAGTAGAATCGCGCTCGTAATTGTCGTATTGGTGCGAGAAAGACAACACGTCTGGGACAACCAATCAACGCTCGCGCACCCGACGATCACGCGCCCCGCGCGCCGCGCCGCTTCCTCGATACCTTATTTTTGACTTCTGCGCAGGTTTCGTTCAGCGCTAAAGATTCGTGACGCGTACTATACCTTCATCTATAATTTGTAAGAACAGTGAAGTCATCGGCACGACCATATCAACCCACAATATAAGCCCTTACTTTACACCGCAATTTGAGCACTAAAAGAATATTTTATACCAACAATTTTGCGGGATTTGCAACTAAAGAGAACTGTTTGATTGCAGTCAATTTGAATTGTTGGTTTGAAATGTCAATGTGCAAAAAAAATAAAAGGAATGGAAAAATATTTTTCGTTAAAGCGTTAACGCGAAACTACTTTGGAATATTTCGCGCGGTTATGTTGTCTTTATATTGTTGGAGTTTTTGTTTGATTTTATTATACTAATGGGTGGTTGAGAGATGTTTAAAATGTAGTCAGTATTTTTTGCTATGCGCCTAATGGGAGCGATCATGTCTGTTAATGTAAATAAGCTTGAACGCAAAAAGACGTACGAATGTGTTTCAAACAGACAATAAAATAATTCCAAAGTATATATAAAAGACCAATAACAAATCTAAAGGCCAGCAACACAATCGTCACCACGAATGCTCATGGGCGGAGTTGGTCACTTTTTCATCAGATTCAGACAAAAATATGAAAAAGAAGAGAAGAAAGAAAAAAAATGGGAATATGAAAGAATCGCAATATTTATTTATTAATTTATTTATTCTTCTTTACTTATAGAATGAAAACATAAAAAAAAACGTTAAAAGATTCCATGCACATGTAATTGGCAGCCTTATCACTATTCTACCGGGCAACCAGACAATACTTATAGAATAACGAGAATAATAGGTCTAGTGGTACCCAGATACCATGATATAGTATGCAATGTCATCTCTGAAGAATTTCCATTTGCTCATAACAATTGACTCCATAAACTATTCCTACCCATAATTCTTATTATAGCACCAAATCCACTGAACCATAGACGAAAATTTTAAATAAAGAACACTATCCAGTCCTCTCTCGATTCGAGAACACTAGTCTATAATTTGTGGGACGGATCGAACGAAAGGCTTATTTGTATAGCTTGATTTATACCGAGCCGGCGGTTTGTCGCTAGATTGCTTTCTATTGCGATGCTTGGGGCCGGCTTAATTGCTGTTTAATCTGTGATCGCTCTTTTGTTTATGGGTAATTTCATCATTTTAGGTGGCTCGAATGATACAGGGTGTTTTATTACACGATTTATTATGTTAACCATTGAAATGTGCTTTACGTTTCTGTTGTCAAAAATCAGAATAGAATTGTATGGGAAATATTAATTTTTCATTCACTCATTAGTATATTAAACTTTTAGCTTTTATTAATATAGATATGGTACTTTTTAAAAATTCCTTGAAGACAATATTTATTAAAAACCTGAGCTATGATTTTGTATTTTTTACCAAATGTAGCATAATATTTTTTGATGTAAAAATTAATATGTAATTAAATAAACCCCTTTTCAAAAAGATAGTCTTAACTTAACAAATATTTAACGAACTAAGAACACTAAGAGTCGTAATAAAACCCCGTCTATAATCAGCGTTCTGGTTAAGCAGGGAACGAAACAAACTTAACTTGACTTCAGCCGAAGTTGGTACAATATATGGATATGCAAATGCGCGCCGAAGAGAACGGGATTAAACTACGTAATTATTTGTCATGTATTATGTATACATTGTAGTGAGGTTTCGAGACTGATTCTTTTGTGGAAAAGTAAATACAACTTGTGCATGTGTAAGTGAGATGGATATATGTTTCTTACTTCTCTTTTTTGAATACAGAAAAATATGAATAATTAGGATTAGCAGACTGTTATGTTTTTTTTATTACCTTATTGTGGTTATAATAAATTCAAATTATGTGTTGCCAACTAATGATTGGATATCACTAATTTAAAAATAAATATGTCTCACCTAAATTAAAACATAAGTAGTAAAAAGTGAAATCGGAACTAAGAAAAATAAAGTGATTAGTCAAAGTAAAGTCATTTGTCACGGCCGTGCATTTCTCACTAATTACCGGCCTAATTTATAGTTAAACTGAAATTTCTATTTAAAAGGAATTACTTGAATTCTCGCCTTCGTGTTAAGAGCATTCGGGTACGATCGTGTAGTTTTCAGAAGGATAGTTAATTTTGGATATTATTTTAAATACGTCTACATATTTTTTCTATCTTGTTTTCATTGGATCTGTTTTAACGTTCAATATTTAGAGAATGCTAGATGTGTTTTATATTGTTTTCTTAGTAGATTTAATATTTATTTTTTATCATAAACAAATTTGGAGACACTTAATCATTTGTAAATATTTTCTCTGGATCGACTAAACAGGAAGAACGCCTCAATAATTGTTTAGCTTACCTCACAAAATAAGTAATAAATCGAAATTGACCCGTTACCTATATAAGATGAAAATTGTCACGTAAAATATATTAAACGTTGACTCAATAAAGGCTTCAAAGCAACCGGTGTCAACTAACATGACCGATTCCTTACCACTGACATAATAATTTTAAACAGCATGTAATTTTAATACTTAGGGCTCATAAGTCAGCTTCTAACATGCTAATATTCCATTACTTGAGCTAAGCCCTGTCACGTAGCTTGTTACACTAATTGGTCATAATCATTATTATTATTAACACTACCTGACGATAAATAATTAAAATATATCACGGATATTTTAGTTCAAATGTCATCTTAGTTTAGCTTTCTATATGACTATTTTATGTTGCATGAGTCTGTAGGTTCAATTTATCAGAGGCTTAGGAATTAACATTTAGGCTCTTTGAGAATATTTTATTTTAAATCAATTTCATAATGCATGACTAAACATATAATACAATATTTTTTACTTTTATTCAGGAAGGGAAGGCCTTCTGTTATCTTTTGATACAGAATTAACGTGTAGTCAACACTGATCTAACAATTATTCAATTTCATTTTAATTGGTAGTGTTGCCATTTTATAAAATAATATAAAAAAAATATAATTCTTATTGATTGTAAAGTTCATTTCTTGATTCAGATCATAAATTTCAGGGAAATCGGTAGTATTGTTTCAGTAACAATTTTATAATTTACATAATAAAACATTCCTATTAATTTTAAAACGTTTAAATTCAAAGAAAATCAACGAACATAACCCATTCTATTTCCTCTAGTAACATAATAATTAAGTGAATATAATGTAATTTTAGTACTAAGGGCTCATAAGTCAGGCTATAACGTGCTATTCCATTACTTAGGCTAAGCCCTGTCACGTAGCCTGTTACAGTAATTGGTCATAGTCATTATGTCCGTTTTACGCATAACATGAAGATGATTAAAATAACCAGGTTACATAGAATAGGGTTTGAGCAGATTATATGGATTACGTTCTACGTTGTAATCACCCGTTTCTTGTGTGTGGAAAATTTAATTAAAAGTTGTGTATAAGTTTAGGTATGTTCATATATTTTAAAAAGTTTATTAATTGACATAATATAATGAGAGAAAAAATCAATGTGCATGTATTTGTGACTATTGACAAAGCGATTCACACATCGGTTATGGAACTCATCGAATTCGAAATCATCTTAGGCCCGTGATAGATACTACTTAGTGTCTTTGAGTATAACAAATTTACAACAGGTATATTGAATATCTCAAATTTCTTATGTTTAAATTGCTTTAAACAACGATTTAAAGCATTGGGCCTTGTGTTGTCCGATATAGTGATGTATTTAAGCTCGTGACAGTTGCTAAATAACGGATCTTACAGAATAACTATTTTGTGCTTATGAATGCATGTATTATGTTCTTAATTTTCTACGAAACGTTTACAAAACTTCAAATAATTCAAAGAATCGACTTTAAAATTCGGCGAAAAATCTGACACGTCACTGTGAGCAAACATCTCGGAGCCGTGACAGTTACAACCTCGCGTGCTCACTCTGACACGTTCTACACCTTCGCAATTTATCTCCGTATTAGTTCTCGTTTTTCTTGCTATACGTATGATATGTTCATTCCGCGAAGGGTTTGGAAAACTTCATTCAAAGTATCGACTTTAGAATTCGGCGAAAAATCTGACACGTAGCTTGTCAGCAAACATCTCGGGCCCGTGACGGCTGCGAGCTCGCGGGCCAATTCCGACACGTAATAGACCTTCACAATTTATAGCAACTCGATCTAACTTTACGTCTGAACTTTATAATTATCATTTTTTTGCTCCAACCGCACCGCACGAATGCAATTATTAGTGTCAGTGGATTTGAGTTCCATTTTCGTGATCAAAGTTTTCACCGAATTTCAAGTTAAATGCACTTGATGTTTTCGGCGATTACTTTTAACCCAATAAATGTATGAAAGTGAACGGTAATAGCGAATTTAGGAAACGAGTTTAACAACTTCAATCTAGTGGAGCGGGGCTTTTTGTCAAATATTTGATATTAGGCATGCGATGGTTTTTGTAGACTGAGTTTATTGTTTATTTTATTTGATTTTATAAATTACTTGTTGATTTTTGTTTGAATATGACTACTGAGATTTTATATCATTAGTAAAGGTTTGTATTTGACTTTTTTTTAAGCTGAAGTAGTCTTAGTTAAACATAAAATATATTATTTATCGTAGTTGAACCTTTCTTTATTCATTTTGACTTTGAATACTTCTGCAATTTACCATAATAATAATAAAATAATAATAATTTGTTTCAGCAATTGTAAATACGATTTGTTCCGCAAAGTTTACGGGCGCGTTCTCAACTTTTCAATTGAACAAAACATTAAAATATCAGCCTAATTGTTGGAATTATAAAAATATTTCACGTCATGCGTGTTATTCCGGCAATAAAGTCGAAAAATTCGAACTTGTGATAATTAACCCGTACAAAAATGGCGGCGTTTCGTGTGCGGCTCGCATAATTTACTTCATACCGATTGAGATATTTATTCAGTATTTTACAAGTTCCCCGGCTATAGTCTGTAATTTCAACGTTTTTAAACGATAAATGCTGAGCCGAAATGCGAAATTGTTAGGAATCAAGGATTTATTGGTGTTTGATCATGCGATTATAGCGTTTCGCATGCTTTGCTAAGTTTTTGTTAATGTTCTCGACGGCCTCATTAGTTTCCGTATTTGCATTTTCCACATTATGCTTAGCTTCAGCTGCGGACGTAAATCAGCGAAACCCGAATTTACTGGGTCACTTGCTACGCATATATATTTTTATGGCAACGGTTTTGATATTTGCTAGTTTGTACTTCGCATAACTAAACAGTTACTTGAGCAGTTTAACGAAGAAAACAATGTTCATTTCGTTATTTGTCGAACGGATTTTTTTTAAGACTTAAAGTGCACCCCAAAGTTCTAATTTAACATAAAATTTGTTAAAACAGAAAGTTACAGGATTTATCAATGAATTATGTTAACTTGTTAACTTTTAATTACCAAAAAAAAATCTATGAGTAGTTTTATCTTTACATCGCAATATCAAAATGAATTGCCAGTATTCAAAATGCCAACACCGTTCGCGCCAAAATAAAAAAAAACGAATTCCATTTTCAAATGCCGGTCGTCGATTTTTCCAGAAGTTCTCTCCACAAATCGGGTTTATCTCTGCTAAACAAATAGGAGCTCGTAAAGACGTCTCACCGAGCCATTCGTCAAGCTTTTGATTTTTATTCTCGCGATTTTGCACCTTTTGTGCGTATAAATAGGATTTAATTTAGATTTGATTGTAGCAGCTACACAGTTTAAAGCCAATCAAACAGATTAAAATAGTTTAATACGTATCTATTACAATTTTTGCTTATTCTCATACATGTCTACGAGTGTCTACGAATTGTTACGCAGTCTACGACGCCTACGAAAATGTATGGAATACTTTGTCTATTATTATTATATTTAACCGGCTTCAAAAAAAGGATTTTCTCAATTCGACCGCTAATATGCTTTTTTGAAATACGCAATTTATTAAAAATTCTTATATTGGGTGCTTGCTATCATCATAAAAAAATCTATTACCCTATATCACAAGCTTCTAACTAATGCCCCCAAATAAAACCTTAAGCAAGAATGCAATTACGTCCGACCGTCAATCGACGCGTAAAAAACTAACATCGGCTTGATTTATTCGTTCAATACCCGATTTATTAGCTGGCGACGCGATGTGTCTGACGCGCGTTCAGTTATAGCGACACGCGAAAATATTGCACTGTGCATGCTATATGGCGCGTGAATTGTACGTCATACATTATGCGTTATTGCTCTTATTGCCAACGGACTTTGTTATACATTAACCGTTCGAGCTCTCGATTGATGCAAAGACAATAGGTGGGCATAGACTACAGAGTTCTATACACAGACTATTTAATAGGAGCTAGAGCTAATTTATAAGCTAGTAACTGCCCCAAGATTTTTCCTGCGTAGTTGACGTTCCCGGGGCAATACCGGGATATAAAGTATCCTATGTGTTAATCCAGGGTATCACCTATCTACATACCAATTTTCAACTATATAGGTAAAACCGTTTTTGCGTGATAGAATAACAAACATACATCTCTCTCATCTCACAAACTTTCACGTTTATAAAAGAATAGTAATAGTAAGATTTTAACACAACAATTTTTTTTTAATTTTTTTTCTTGAAGTTACGAACACATACATGTGTAATGAATGTACATTTTAACAATCTTTTGTATTAGCTTTAACGATTGGCTATGTTTTTATTAGTTACCACGACCTGACTCCTGATCGTATGTTTTGAAAGGGTCTATACATAATATTAATGTTTAGCTATTATTTTTTAAGATAAAACCAAATGTCATTGCCTTGAGAAACAAAACATACATCCATACATTTGCCCATATAAGATTGTGTGTGTCTCTGTTTGCGTGTGTGTGCAATATATTATTAAGTGAATGTATTTGAGGCAATCCGTTTCCTACAGACATGTGCGATATAACCCTTGAGCGTTCTTATTCATTTAAACGCCCCAAGAACCGTTAAACGTAATTTGATTAGACCCGAAATTGTTCATAGAAAAACTGACTTTAATATCTAAGGAATAGAGGCAGTATTGGTGTGGAAGTCTATTTCTTTCAGCGATGCTTCGTGTGATGCACACGATTAGCCGAGAAACGCTGGGTTTAGCGAAATATGATTGTAATTGGCTCACGGGGTTACCTAATCGAATTATTTTGTTAGAAGTTAGCGAGGACATGTATGGAATAAGTTGGGAGTTCAGTTTTACAACGTTAACGGGTTAACGTGTGTAGAGAAAATGTCAGGGAATTTCGTGTTAATTAAAATTATTTTATACTAAGCTGATTTATTTAAAATCTTTGATATTAAATAGAAGATCTTTTTAAAAATAGAGGAGACGTTGTTGGGCTTCTGTTACTTAAAAAGAAGAGATAAAACTTTACTATTATTACTTTGTTGGACACAGACAAGAGTCACAAGAAGAGCTTAAAAAAGAATGCTACAAATAACAACACATTAAATTATGTAGCACGTGTCAAAGAACAAAGTAAACAGTGTTCATGGTTTTAAGTTCAAAATGATATAATTAAAACCGTTTGAAATATAATCATGGGTAATGTAACATTTTACAAGTATGCGTTAAACTATGTTAATTGACTGTAAAATATTAACTGAGCGCTTCGTACGCGGTGTTTTTAAATATCTGTCACACTCTGAAAATTATATAATATTTTACTTGAACTTTTAGGTTAAATATGATAGTACATAAAAAATTAAATATCTTGCTTTTTATGTCAAATAAATACTTTTTATTTTGTAATATAATTTAGTAGGTTACTCTATACCTCTTGTTTATCTCTTCATCCATTTATTAGTTCCGACGTAAAAGAATAACCGGTATTCCACAATTAATTTTACAACAACAAAATACAACCTTTGAATTTATAATATTAGTAGGTAATACTTGAAGAATGCTTCCATGCTTAATGCTTCAAGTGGACTTGTAATATCACTATATCGAAGGAGTTTTTCGCTATTCAAGGTATATATAAAAACTAGCTGTGCCCACGACTTCGCCCGCGTAGAAAAGTGACGTTGGGGGCAGCATTTTTGAAAATGCTTAACACGCACCATTCGCCAACAGTTCAGCAAGTTCAACGTGATTCTTTAAATTGCCAAACACAAACAAACAGACAAAAATTCCAATATTTTTTTTGGGTTCTATTGCATTAATAAAGGTCTCTTATTATATTTTTTTCTCATATATCTTCCATGTACAGACAACGACTCGTTACGTTTTTATTATATGTATAGATAGATAATTACAATTGCTTTAGGTAGAGATTAATGTTACGCTCTGGAAGAAGCTCCACCAAGCCCTGCTCATTTGCCCGCCATAACATAAAAAATCTCGATTCTTTTCAATTAATTACCGCCTTCGTTCATGTTACATAATCAGGCTACCGATAGCATCTGCACGGGTAGCCTCTAATGACCGCGACCTATTTCTTGTGGATACGACCTCTATTAGGGGATGATGCTACAGTATCGCTTTTTTTAAAGCTTTAAGAAATTACTCCGGGATAGGTATGTGTAATATAAACTATTTTTTTAAGTCTTTGTATGAGTTGCAATTATTTGAAAAGGGTTGAATCTTGATCTAGTGAACAAATTTTTTTTAAATTTTATAACAGTAAAATTACATTGTTAAAGAGTTGAGGTTGGTACTTAAGGTGCCACTTTGTTATTTCGCAATAAGTTGATTGCTTATAATTTTAAAGATAACATTAGATAATTCGAAATAAGTACGATTGTGAAGGCTTTGTATGAGTTGCATTTTATATTTCGTATGATGAAATCACGCTACATCCTTCAATACCAAAATTATACGTATAAAATGTCGTTTTTGTTTGAAAAATAAATCGATAATATACGAAACCAACAGTAGGAATCAACTCATATAGATGTAATATATTGTATACAATAGTAAAATTCTAAAACTTCTAAATAAATTTCAGTACTAGTATACAAGTTTAAAGCTAAATTAGCTGGCCGATAGGTACAGATGGCTCCCATCGCTCCACGTTTTGATTTGGCGTTGTTTCAGCGGTATCAGTTAGATTGTGGATTTTCCACATTTTTCTAGAACATTCGATGCCAACTCCATTCCGTATAATCCTTTGTTTTGAATGATCCGTTGTTTGATCCGATTAGAATACCAATTATATTTGGGGTAAATTGTTTGTAGGTGTCTCGGGATTTGGGTCGTGTTTTCTTTTCATTATGGTATCTAATTGTAACGATACACTTAAAGCGTAATTGGTCTATAGTATTAAAGCCTTATTTGCATAGAAATATCTTCATACATCCTTCATTAAGTATAACCAGGTATACGCTAGTGTACAACAGTTTGAAACACTAATAAAAATTCAGGATAACTTTTATGATATTCTTTAGAGTGTTGCAATGTTTTCCTTTTTTACTAAAGAGCAAAAGAACTGGGTGACATCGACGCTGTAAGCACTTTTAGTATCGCGATTATGTTGCTGGCCCTTTAGATATTATTCTTGAAGGGATCTATGTCTTATTTATGCAAAAAAGAGGCTGCAATATGTAATGCTAAATATTATATGAGCGATTATCTTTCGTACGAGTACAACTACGTTTTCTAACCATTTTTTTTCTTAACATACGGAGCAAACGATCAAACGAGCCCCCTGTTGTTACATCGCCGCCTATAAACACTAGCAGAGCTTCACAGCTCTAGTCTAGTACTAATTATATGTATAATACGTTAATAATCATTGTTTGCAGGCCAAAAAGCGGCTCAATGCTGCTCTACAGCCGGAAGAAGGTTCGCTACAGGCGTGACGGCTACTGTTGGAAGAAGCGGAAAGACGGAAAGACCACCCGAGAAGACCACATGAAGCTGAAGGTGCAGGGAACTGAGGTAGGAGACGTTTCTTTATTTACAGATAATTTTTTTATGAGGATATGGATGAAGAGACCTGGTAATGTTGGATGTCCATCTCTCGATATCGACTAGTAGTAATGGTTACCCTCACAGAATGGACCGTAACGTCAGATATAATACTTACGCTTAACAAAATATAAAAGAATTTCAAAAAGATGTAATAAGAAAAGGTCAGTCAGTCTTTCTAATCAGACCGGACCATCGATCTAGGGCTTTGCAAATAACCTTATTTTATTCGTCCTAGGTTCTATAGGATGCCTTTATTAACGTGCCAGATACAGTAATTAATAATTAAACATAGACGCATAAATCATAGACTGATCCCTTATATTCCTGAGTCCCTTAATAATCGTGAAGTCAAAAGCTGTTCAAAATCAAAAACAGATCTTATCTCTGCGGTTGCTTGAAAAAAATCCCTTTGTATTGTTAAGATATTTACGTCATACATTGATATACATGTCAATAGAAGGAAAAAGCCAGAAGATTCCACTCACAAATAAAATGAGTGAGTTCAATCCGTAGCGTAGCGTACTTGCAAACGATAACGGTCGGTATCATTTATTTATGAGAATCAGATGTATGGAGAACACCCATCGGGACAAACACACCTGTTTGAGGTTGTACCTTTACATTTATTGAGAGTTAGTACTCGGTAAAGGTGATTCACACTGTTAAGTTCAATTAAATACGTGTGTATTTCAGTATAAAGTATATATAAGTGTATAAGCTAGGTATGAAGTGTGGGTAGTGTATAATCATGTTAATATACTAATAAACTTATTAAATAGAGCGAATTAAGATGAATAAGCTGTTTAACTCGTGTTAGTTTTATTTAAAAAAATCAGTATAAATTTTCATGCTGTATCGCGTAGGTTGTCGCCTTTTATGAGTAGGAATTCTTAACAAACGACTGTTTGAATAAAGTAAAGGTTTTATAAAAAAAATATGTTTTTAGTCAACAAATAAATTTCAACGTAAAAAAAAGTAAATAGCTCTCTGAAAAATCAAGCTTCATTTACTTAAAGAAATAGAAACATTTACATGTTTATTGCGGGAATTCTCTCAAAGTCTCCTTCGTCAAAGTTTAAGGTAACTCAATGAGAGCCTCGTGAGGCATAGTAGTTATTCCCTTTGACCAGAAAAGTACCTTCAGACAGGTACCGCAGGGAACATATCCAGTTGAAAAAAAATCCGATCAATCTGCTAGAGATAGATTTAAGATTTAGCTGCAGGATTCAAACCAACATATTATTATGTATTGTATATACGTGTATTCTATCGTGAAATAGCAGATACCAATACATTACAATATAATCTAACTAACTAATATTGCAATAGTTAGTTAATATTGAAAGATTGTTTCGGTAATTATGGCTTATTATGTGTGTCGTGTGAACAGGTTTCTGGGCAAGCGCGCTCCATCGTAGACCGTGACGTCGCTTACCATCAGGCGACCCGTGGTCAAACGCAAGCCCATACAGTATAAAAAAAATTCTCCGTAAGCTATCACGATTATGTTAGTAAAAATCTTACACAAATGTTCCTTTTTTTTTAATAAAGTGAGAAAACACGCAAAAGGATACAACATAAGAACTTTTAAAAGGTCTCACGAATGTGTCAGCCTTATTACAGAATAGCTTGTTAATAATAACTTAAAAAACTTTGACATAAAATAAAACAACATAGTGTCCGCGCCTTTATCCATTTGTTTTATTCCAAAGCAGGTATTAGCTCCGTGTTCGCGATTCTCATTTTGTTTATTTCGCTCGTTAAATTACGATATCTCCGTTTTGCATATTTCAGAACCATGTTTGCTTAACCTTTTTATATTTTAATGCCATGGACTATGCTAAAACAAAATCAATGAATTTTAATGGGATATTATTTGTTTTTATTTTGCACATACATATTAAAATTATAAATAACTAAAGTAAAACAAATGACAAGAAGTACGTAAGTAAGCAAGTAAGTAAATGGCGAACCTATTACTAAAAAGTGATTTCTGTCAGACAACAACCAATTACATAAACCAAAAAGAAGGGAGAGAAGGCTAACAAATGGCTTTGATAAAAAAAGGTTGTGGCTAAAATTGTCTTAACTTAATGAAATATGAATATTTAAGTGATTGAGCTATTTTAGATAAAACTTTTTTACATACGCGACGCGATGGCCCATTGCTGCTCGGGTAATAGAAAACTAAATCTAAAACATCAAATAACTTAGTCAAAATCTACGATCAAGTTATTACTCACTAAGCTATGATCATAGGGATTCTATCTACAGCTTCATTGTTCAGGAATAAGTCTTTTACACCCTACGATTATATATTTACTATCTGCCGATCCCGACTTCGTCCCCGTCGGTTTCTATTTTTATTATCATGTTACAGTGAGTAAATAGAACAGAAGATAGACATATACTGTCGCGTACTTTATTTAGATCATTTAAAGAGGAATAATTCTTTCATATAGATTTTTTTGGTATCTTGAACCGTTTTCGCAGCGCACGCAACGGAATTCCTCAAAGATGAATAATTTTCCCCGTCTTTTCCACATTTTTCATTATTTCTTCGGTCCTATTAGTCGCAGCGTGATGTTATGTAGCCTAAAGCCTTCATCGATAACTTGTCTTTTCAACAAAAATAGGGATTTTACAATTCCAATCAGGACCACCTGAGATTAGCGCGTTCAAACAAGCAAACAAACAAAGTCTTCAGCTTTATAATATTAAGTAAAGATTGATCCAGCAACCCCGAATTAACAAATATTGACCTCTTCAGCGTCCAATTTAAGACCGGCGCTAGTGCCACAGTTTTCCACATTAGCATACATTAAAAATGCATCCAATTTAGTCCACAATTAGTGTAACAAAAATTCCATTACTGCTGTTGACCAGATGCCGATTGGCGATGAATAAACAAATGAACTCCACCAATTAAGTTTTGGAAGCGACCACTAATTGGACGTCGATATGCGCGTTTTATTCTGTCGCCGATCCAATTGATTTTTCCCCTTTGTCGAATTATAGTTTAATTAAAGTCAGACGTTTCGATTCTATATATGTTAATCGTGTGTCGTTATGTATGATTCTTAGTTTTATAATATAAACAAATAGGGTGATACAGAAATCCTTTATGGATTTTTTAATCTATATTTCACTAGTATTTTAAATATAGTGAACTAATCAACTAGTAAAGTTCTTAACAAGTAAATCAAAAGAGCATATCCTTTCAATTAGACTAGTACCTAATATATTTATACCAAACTAAAAATAAGATTGCTTAACTCATAAGCAAAAATAAAAATCATAGACCAGTATCGGAATTTTTGAAGCGGTCCAAAAGCGTATGTATATGTAATAATCAAATATCTACGAACCAACCACTTCACCTGTAATTGGCATTTCTCCAAACGACTCGTATCATGAGTTAGTGTGACCGTTTACGTATGGATTAAACGAACGAACAAGATTTGGAGATTCTGAGCGAACAAAACGAGATTTGGATTAAGCGAACAAAACGAGATTTGCTCGCATATTTTTGTGTTATTCTTAATTGTTGACACTTCAAGCTTTAAGCTTGGTTAAGCGCCATTGTGACTAACGTTTAGTTTAATTTCAAGTGTGAGATTTCACGGCGATTATATTTGCCGTTCTGATGTTTCGCTCTTATTGTTCAAGGTTTACGCATTTAACTGTTACGATTTTTAATGGGTTTACTATGCTTTTTTACTTCAAATCAAAAGTAAGAATGTTTTAATAGCAAATTATAGAGAGTTATTTTAGACTTTTTTTACAAGGAACTAATTTTATTGTAGTTGGTTCTTTGTTAGTTGCAAAATATCAACATCCAATTTAGCTTCCTTGTTTCACAGCTAAATAAGATAATGTCGCCGTAGAAACATTATAAGCTAACTAGCTGGCCATAAAACTTCATTACTTTAACTTAAACAGATAACTAGACTTTTACTAAGTATAATGGAATAAAAATAATATTTCAATTTATGCTCTATTGCTTTTATATATTGCAGCTAAAATAAAACACTCTTTTGGACTACTTAGCTTAACATACATAACATGAAAATAAAATTTGTTTGAAAAAATCCGTAAATATTCTATCGACGACAATTTTAGCGTCAAATAATTGTTAGAATATCATTGACTATTTCTTTTTTTCCTGTTATAAGTCTGTTATAATACTCTGATTTCCTTTATTTCTTAACAACTTATAAACATGCCCTATCGTATGTTTTAAGATGTTCAATGGTAAAGGCATTTATTGTCATCGGGTTCCTCATCAGGCTTATGTAACTAACAATATAATATAACAAATTAAAAATATATACATATTTTATAACAAAGCCTCGCATAAGAACACCATTGAACTTAGTAAATCGCTATCTCCCGTGACTCGAAACGCATGCTACCTTTGTTTATGAGTCAAAAGGACTCAGGTGGCGGTAAACAGCACCTTGCGATGTAACAGCCTAAGATAACCAGACTACTGCATTATTCCCATTGTGTTAGATATTAGAAATAGAATACCTCGCCCGCTCTTGCAAGAACTGCTCAAGATAGCGGGAAATCTAGTAATTTAGGTGAAACTTTAAATAACTGAAAACAAGGACTTTTTGATTTAAATATGAAAATATAAATATTAGAGTAAATGAATAATAGATGAAAATAGTTAAGATATCAAATAAAATAATTAATATTATTAAGTCAACGAAGATTAAGACAATAAAGATTTGCAAAACAGAGCACTCTTGAAAGAAGTAAATTTTAAATATGGATATAGTTTACATAACAATTATTTACCACCAAAATATGTATCGAATGGAAGAACAATGCATTATTAGGGGCTGAATTAAAACGAACTGTAACATATTATTAATTTCAACGTGAAATTCATCAACAACTTTAATCGTCTAAATGGACCTCTATGAGCCTATTTCTAATCTTCATTAAAAAACAAAAAATTATAATCAAGTCGATACTGAAATAATGTCAGTAAGTAATTAAATATACTCAAAAACAGCAACTCATTTGTTTAAAATTGATACCATTAACACCCTCATTGTTTATCTACATTTAATAAAACAGTTAAAATGTTAAATTGAACAGGCGTTCATTTCGCTGACCCGAATATAATTTGTATCGACGAATGATCATTGCCGAATTATTATATCGGATCGAATATTTTGCCTTTCCGTATATATGTCAGGCGCAGTGCTAATTGTTAGGGGAGAATGGGCGATTCGCTTTTCAATGGCCGACTCCATACGATTTTCCTATTAAATAATTCGATATTGCATTCACATTTTTATTGCCCCATGCTTCTGGCGGTTATGAATTTTGCACTATGCATCGACTTTTTATTCGCCATTATCGTTTTCGGGTGGAATAAAAAGCGGTTCTTCTTTTGTCAATTTCGATGGTTCGGATGCAGATTGAAGATTTAACGATGTTGTACCGGTTAAAATCTGACTGTGAATAAATAGTTTTCGAAATCCCACTTCTTTATAAAGATGTTTTAAATGTTAAAAGAGGGTAAACGAAATTTCCTATAGTATTTTAATTGATACAATTTTATATCTATATTTATAGTTAAATGCATTTTACGAAAAAATAGCAATATATTACTCCATATAGTATTTAATTCAATAAAAATATATAATTTATCACATATTACCAGCTTAACTAACTCCCCAAACAGACGAATCAATTTGATACGATGATTGATACGCCCCGCTAAATTGTTGAAAATATGAAAAATATATCAATTTATAACTGGGAGTGCATTTCTAATCAGCCTGCTGGCACGCGCTCAGTTTAAGCCTCAAATTAATAGTCTGTCTTCCAAAACAATCGCCAGAATCGGTCAAGTGGATTTGAACATTTATTTCCCACATAACTGTTAAAGCTGGCGACGGGCCAGACTACCTTTACGTAAGGAAGATACGTCACAGCTAGTACTTAGGTGATTGAGTGATTACTTCCTAGTGTAAGCCGAATGTTTTTGTTAAATTTTGAGCTTATTGTACGATCTATGTACATACGTATACATGTACATGTATATTGCTAATTTATTTCGTGTATATTTGAGGATAGGATGCACTTCAGTGTATAAAATGCCGGATAGTTAAAAAAAATATTTTTTCTTATTATTATTTTCTTTTGACCCTACTATTGTAGTTTCTGATTAAAATATTAGTTTATATAAATACTATTCAGAAATCTGATGTCACTGTTTTAATTATTTTTTATGCGGATTCAATGCTTACTGATACATTTTCTGGTCTGTACTAGTTGCAAAAACGTCGAACTAGCTTACGATGTTAAAAATACCACACCCCAATATTATTTCAACGATCACATAACTACAGATAAATAAATACCACAACGAATAAATAATGCTTTCCTATTCCAAATTATATAATAAAATGGCAACTTGAACGGATTTTATACTGAAAGTGTCACTAGCTTTCACCTCCACCTGTTTACGGCAATCTATCTCAAACGTGTTAGCTAAGATCTCTGCTTTGGCTGCGGGCCAATATCAACAGCCTTCTGACGTCCCTAACTGTTGGATTTAATGGTGCTTTTATTAGAAACACCTTACGGTACCTGGAAACGGTCACCGTTTATATCATTCTATAAGATTTGCTACCAATCCTTTAGACATGATCGCTTCTAATTCAAGTGTTCAAATAAATAATAAGTATTTATTTATTTTACAATTTTTTAGCCACACTTAAGGAATCATCAGCAATCATTAACACAAAAATATATATGTACGTGGCGGCTTTACTACTTGGCTGTGATTTCAACTAAGCTAATGATAAGTTGTTATTGTAATATTAATAATTAATAAGGTAAAACTAAAATATGGTGTCTATATTTTACAATAAATATATCTTTATCCCGATATGAACCAGAAAAAAAACGGATAAAATATAATATGTATGATGTCAGATAGTTTTAGTTCTAGAATGAATACCATTTATTTAACCGATAAATCTTAGAGCTTAATTTAATTCTGGCAATATGTGACTAAGCTTCGACAAGTCTCTAGAGAGACGTTGTTTTGGTCAACGACATGAGATTGGATGTTCAGTTTGTATTTATACAAAATTCGTCACCTTATCTGATATATACTCTTAATCTTCAGTAAATAGAAATTCGGCATCAAGTAATTCCTTTAGATGTGTTTGTGTTTTGTGTGGTAAGTGGGACGTCAGAGTCCATCTTTCTTATCATATTACTACCTACTTTTAAGTTCATACATACGAAGGCAATAAACCAAAATCAACAAGGTTACCAAATAAACAAAACATGTGTCGACACCAAACTCGAAACTCGCATTCATCACCAAATAATTTAAAATTAACATACAAATTTCGGAAACAAATTTCCGAAGCACCTCCCAAGTCGAATGGCATTAAACTTTGAAATTCAAACTTTGCGAAAACCATCTGCAAGTTTTTAAAAAACTTTTCTGCCGTGTTAGCGAAATTGAAATTTATGCGATCGCGAGTGCGCTATCATGGAATTTTAACTAAATCATTTTCTAGCTACGATGACATTATAATAACTGAATGGATTGTAATTGGTTTTGGGATATAACATCATCTATGAAAGTGATACAGGATTGAATTAATTATGTACATCATCTCCATAAGACATTACGATCTATTTCCTGAGACTGGAACTCCTGGTATCTATCATCAAGGAGTTGCTTTAATCTAACCAAGGCATTGCGATATCCGTTACGATCATAACATTAGACAAATACAAAAATGAAGTAGCATGGAAGACTAGCTGAGTTTGGTTAATCGTTGGATCAATATAGATTAAAAATAAAGGTTTTACATACAAATTATGCAATAAGGACCAACTGATTAAGATCATCTTGGTTAAGATTATTTTTATATTAGCATAACAAATCGCACTTGGTCTTTCTTATCGTGTTTTTTCCTTCATAATAATTTTTTTTCTAACACATTGAACGATTACATTAATAAAGACAAAACACCTTATTTACTAAATCCAACATCCAGTAATACATATAGGAAATTAAATTTGAAAATCCTCTTTCAACAATGTTTACTGACAAAGTTTTTAGCAAACCGAACGCTGGCAACAAGTTTGACTTTATTCCCAGCATTCTAGTTGTGGATGAAAACAGTTTCATATTGGTTATGTATGCATTTGAGTTACATTCGATATTAAGTAAGAACTTGAGGATATATTTTACAATTAAAATAAACGCAGAAAAGGGAAAGAGACACGTCATGTCATAATATGAACTTGGATGAATATTTATCCTATGAATTTGAAAGAGTAAAAAACAAGCTAAACAGCTAAATCATAAACAAGAAATATGCAGACAAGAATACATTATAAAAGATAGAAAGAAAAAACAAGACAATTTGCTGAAGTAGACTCTTTGATAATCCCTCCAAAATATCGTATTGATCAAAGAGTTGTTATCAAACTTACATGTTATCAGGTTACACGTTTTGTTTACCCGTAAAAATAGGGTTGGCATTATTAGGTTTCTTTCCCATTTCTCAGGTAGAAAATATTGAATTTATTCCACATTTGGATCTCTCGAATACCGAAGGGGCTACCCTGACTTTTATGGCCCGGGCAATCCGTGCCATACGATATTAATCACAAAACCTGGTTCCTCATAACTTTATGCACTTGAATATTCTATCGTAAGCTTTTCTAATGGATTATCAGTGATTTTAAAAAAGAAGCCATAACTCATTGACGAAGCTTATTAAAACTTAGAGGAACCAAAAAACATTAGTAAATAATATTTCCCATGTTTTGATCTTTACTTTTAAATATATAACCATTAGGTATATCATGTTATTTACTGATACTTGTCGGCAAATTTTAACCTAACCTATTCACCATTTAGAAACATAATATAATAAGTGAGTTTTGGGTAGAACAATAAGTCATACGCCGTAGCATATTGTAAGAATATTTCCAAAGCCTGGAAAAATCTACCCAAGTCGGTTATTGGGCAAAATGATCGCAAATATACGAATGGACAGGCCGATTTAGATTCCGCTCGTTCGCTAGGGTTTATAGGTTATCTATCGGATTGGACTGGACCTCATTGGCCGAATTTATGTGATAGATAATTGCACAGTCGAGCCTTTTTACTACAATTGTACACGGAAATAGAATAGCCTAATTTTCGGTTCTGTGGTTTCATTTTGGTTAATATAATTCTATAAATTGTGCTTCAAATGAATAGAAATGTAGGTTTGATTTTATGTGTGTCAAATAATTTATCATTTAGTATCCTTTGTTTTCATTTGGTTCATAAAAAACTTCTTAGGTCTCAGAATACCAATGGTTTTGGTATGGTACGCTTACACACGTCATATACAAATGCAAATGCAATTTCACAAGTTATAGACCACAAAACAAAATAGGACTACTAATAAAACAGACTATTGCGTCCATCTTCGTCTCCACAAATGGTTTAGCGTTTGAAGTATGCAAATTCCGTTGTATCAGCTCGCATAAGTTTAAAACTAGTCTGTTTTACGAGCAACCATGGCGACCAAAAATTCATGCCCCTTTTCACCACAGATAAAACAAAAATGGAAAAACATTTCTGGCCCCAAAATGGGAATCTGTGATTTTGTTACATGAATTTTTTAGCTGTCACGTAAAGCCCGTTTAGAAAAGAAAAATGTAATCCTCCCGAATATTATAATACAGTTTTACGGCAGATTCTTTCGTAATATGTTGCTTAATGAGGTTCTTGTGTTTTCATTAAGATGTATTTTATATCTGAATAAGTTTGGACATCGAGACATTGTTATTATGTTAAACAGTAGGGTGGATCTTAGTAACATATTTTTGCTTGTTGTTTTATTTTGAAGAGTACATATAAACTTCAAATTTATTAGTTATGTTGAAGAGGTCTTTGTAAATCAGTAAGTATGTATTTAAGGCAGTGTATTTAAGGCAGTACAAATTACAATAAAATCCGGAATTATATCCCACATAGAGTTAGTAATAATTTTATCTAACCTTATGGAGTTATCCTTACTTATACTGAGAGATCAGTTCCAGTTAGATTTGTCAATATTTGTTTCAAAAAACTGATGTTCAATGACTCTTGTTTTAAACAACTACCAATATAGTTCGAAGTATCTCGGGCGGTCCCATAACTTTACCTATAAAACGTCCAAGGAATATTTTTTGCCCAGTTATCTTTGAAATAAAAATCGTCACGCACAAACCACAAAGTGTGCAAAAGATGGCCGACGACCCACCGCTCTGTGAATAATAGATCCTCTTGGTCCGAGTTATAGGAGTTTGCAATTTCACTGTTTTATTGTTGACTTTTTTTGGTGAACTCTTTCAAAGTCAAAGTCAAAGTCAAACGTATCTTTATGCAACTACGCTACCTATATTAACACTTTTGAATCGTCATGGTATTGTCACTTCTCTTTTGAGAAAAACTTTTAACGTTATGTTACCACATAATATATAAATATACTTTATCATGGAGTTAGCGAAATATAATAATGTAAAACATGTTTATTTATTATGCCTCAAATTTATCTGTAGCAAGCGACATTTATTAATGAAATTATTAAGATAATACCAATATGGTGGACTAAAAAATCCAATGGATAATTGAAAATGTAATGGTGTAATTATATGATTGTAATCTTTATTTAAAAGTTTTGAGACATTTACATTGTGGTGACGACTATAATGATAGGAAGAATTATAATTGTCTAAGTAACGACACAGAGCGTAACAGCACTTTAACTTGTTTAATGTAATATGTCAAATGTATGGATAGAAAGAGGTAAAAATCTTACATAGTTTTGAGTAAAGAAAGTTAAAATGACGGAGAGCATAAGATTTCATAAGTCCGACATAATCCATGATCCTTATCCATATATGAATGCCCATAGGTATAGTACGCGTCTAAAGATTCGTACGCGTACGTACGTACGCTGAACGAAACCTGCGCAGAAGTCAAAAATAAGGTATCGAGGTAATGACGCGGCGCGCGGGGCGCGTGATCGTCGGGTGCGCGAGCGTTGACTGGTTGTCCCAGTCGTGTTGTCTTTCTCGCACCAATACGTTAATTACGAGCGCGATTCTGCCGATGCGCAGCTATTCTCGTCCAACGCTAAACATAAATAACGCGTACTATAAGAATTTCACTACTACTAACACTACCTTGTCATCAAGTAACGCTCCGCTTTCCTCTCTCGCCTACAAAGAGATCGGATAACTAAGTTAGTTCAGGTGCCAATTGGGTAGCGTTGTTTTAGAACATCCGAACTTTGCCATTCCCGAAATTACTATAAAAGCAAACCTCGTATAGCTAATCGGATTTGTTAGTCAGATAGTTAATTACAGGAACAATTTTTTATAAATTTTATTATTATGTGTTGGTAGAATAACAACTAAAATACTGTAACATTATTTTGCACTTAAAGTTTAAATTGATGGAGAGTATAAACAAATCTATAAACGACAAAGACGGGTTCGTTACAACACTAGACTAAACCAATTTTCATTGTTTTTGGTTCCTTGGATTTTTCCCCGCCCCGAATAGCAGAATTAATCTTAAAAATTTATATGAAATAATATAAATATGAAAGAATATGTTTATATGAAAGTCCACGCGGTCGGAGTCGTGGGGAACAGCTAGTTATGTCACAAGATAATGCTTTATCTTATTTTTTGAACACAATTAAAAAGTAAATATCTGTAACAATTAACGACAGTAAAATTTATATCTTAATAGATGCCTCTATGAAAAAACTATTGTTCCTATTATCAATTGACTCATCTCCAAAACAAGTGCTACAGGAATAGTGGCAGCTTTCATTTCATATATTTTAATTGTTTAACAAAAAATATATACATAATAATAAGCTTTGTTTCAAAAATCAGTAAATAATTATCTTTTTCATATAGCCACACGTAATAGAATGATAAAATAATTTGTATCAAAAATCTAGCTCAAAAATCACATTCTAGCAATGAAAACGAAATAAAATCAACGCTAGGAACAGTTATTTGCTCAGTTGCTTTTGAGGAACGCGATAAATATTGTGCATTTATTTATTAGCGAGTACAATCACGTACAAATTTGATTTACAGTTATTATTTTATCAACTTTGCCTGCGCCGTGATTTATTTTGTATGGAAAATTATTTTTTCGCACATTGTTTCAATAAATCCACATAACATTTCAATGTGTGATTTAAAATATTTTTGCTTTATTATTGTGATTACTTACTTAAACCATTACTTACCATGTATTTCACCATTCAAGCCATTATACACTTTCAAGAATTTTACTTTTAGATATATTCGATTTTTATTTTTTAAGTAAAAAAACATTACCAGTCCAATTTTAATAATATTAAGATATCAATAGTTTTTGTATATTGAAATTGTGCATAGTTTTTTTATAAAGTTGTTTTTTATGTTTTCAGTGTATCTACGGCTGCTACGTCCACTCCGCCATATTGCCGACGTTCCACCGACGGTGCTACTGGTTGTTACAAGTAAATACCATTTTTTTATACTTCTTGAGTACACTTTTAATATACATTTATCTATATTACTTCCTATTACCTACAAGATACGACATATAATTCTAATATTAATTGTAAAATATTATATTAATATTATTTCCTTTAATTTAAAATATGCCTTAAAATGTAAAACAGTAAACATAATAATATAATAAACAACCTTCAATTCAACCTTCCAAAAGCAAAGGTTATCCAACGTATATCAAAAATATTTCTCAAAACATTTCAAATCAACATCTTATATAAATCCGTTCTCAGTTTGAACTCACTTGATGTTTACCTCCGCGTTTAATCCGACTTACATATCTAAAAGCTAGCCGGTATAAATGCAAGAAGTTTGCAAAATTCCATTAATATTCCAGCGATTCAAGTGAAAATATATCAGAAATATTGAACTGGAAAGTCCAATTCGCGGTTCTATCAATTTCATGAGAGGCAGGTATCAAAGACGCGTATATCAAGATTTTATATCTCCGTAAAAGCTTCCGCGCTGAGTCTGAAAAATTGTATCCTTTAGAGAGTTTGTCATTTTAATAGCGCGTGTTGGATTCGTCTGATCCCTACATTGGCGATTTATCATTTAATATTTTAATCTGCGAAGTGTCTTGGGATTTGAGCAGACGAATGTTATGTGCACGCGTTTCTTGTTTTGAAAGCTACCGACGGTTCTTTGCTAGGGAAGCAATGTAACTTTATTTTTGTTCATTAGATATTATTAAGTCTGACTTAACATTTTAGTACTTGAGAAACTTACGTCATAGTTAGCAGTTAATGTTTTATAATTTTTTTTGATAGAGAAAATTATACGATTTTTCTTCGCGACCGTACCTTTAATTAAACACACCGACCATTATAAAATGGCATTTGGAAAACGCCATGAATTCCACAGTAGGTTTAGATTGTGGCCAAAACGCCGACACGTAATTGAATTTCTGATGGCGACGCAGTCGGTGTAACAGGTGTCGATGTATCGATAGCGCCTCACTAAAGTATCGATTCACATCACTAGTGCAGTTGCGAGTAAATAAAAGCTTCGATTAGCCGTTCATGTCTATTTATTTAGAAAGTTTATATATCACCTTACATTTTTTGTAAATTTATTTAAACTAGTCATAAATGAGTTATTTATAATTTTAGTTTCCTTGATGTATTTAGTTTATATTTACTAAATAAATTTTATTTACGTTTTAACCATAATACGCATAAAAACTAACACAAGACAGCTAATAGTTTTCAATTGTCGTTAGCTCTTAGATATTCCAAGTCTCATAAATATGGGATGTCCATTAGGGTAGGACAATTTGAAGTTCGCTTGTAATTTTAGTGTTTATATCTTTATAGGCAAGGGGAAACGGGCAGACAGGTCACACAAGGGTAAGTTACCCTTAAAAGAATTACCCTTACGTAAAATAATAGCCGCTAGTAAACAAGAAAATAAGCATATTAATCTACTACAAATTGAGCGGATGCTTTGTGACGTCAGAATAAAGTCACCTTATTCTGACTGTACAATCGAGAATAATTCTAAATTTAAAAAATATTTTTTTGTATGATGATACCTATGGGCCATCATAAAAATTAGAGTATTTTGTTAAAAGTATATCAATATTAATTGGCGGTTTTAATTTGTTAGCAAGGTACTTAATGACGGTATAATATTTTTTGTGTAGAATATACTATTAAATAAAAGAACCTGAGATGCGTCACCAACTGAGACGACAACTAAGGGAATCATATTTTTTTTAATCCCTTATTTTTATGTTTTAATTTTCGCATCTTTTATTGTTCTTACATTCCTCTTATCTGTTTTAATTTTCCTAAAATAATAAACTATATATTATTGTAAGGATTACGGCATTATATTTAGACTAAGTCAAATGAAATTTTCTAAGGATATAGAATAAAACTTACAAGAGCTTATGAGTCTATAATCAAATCCTTTGGTGAACATATTATTTAATTAGGTATAATTAATAATAGCGCCTATAAAATGGAAATAAATCAAATAATACGCTATTTATTCCAGTGATTATCTTGTACATAAATGTCTTTAAAACACTAAAATAGAACCAATAAAACATGTCCATTGAAAAAGGAAAAACATTTGAAATCACAACTTGTTCTAAAACCTACAACATTCAATTATTATCCCCAACTCCAATAAACATGTTGTTTATCTGTTTATTGTTTGTCTATGATAATAAATCTAGAAATAGTCTTAGCCCCTCTGAGATCGTTGGATAACTTTTAGCTGTGATAAAAGTTTTAAAATTGAAGGGTTGACAACCGTTGTTTGCTGAAATGTATTGAGCTTATATGTTTATATGTTGCGTATGCCAATCCTTTTATTAGTTAGTTATTAAAGATTTAATAAAGTTGTTCAGGGCAACGGTTCCGTTGGCTTATTGCGTAATAAAATATTAAGATATCCTACTTGAAATGTTACAAATTGTACAACAACAATTGTTCGATGCGTTATCTTCGCCTTGATCAAATTACTATCGTGACTTTTTTAATATTTTTTGGTTTTTATACAGTTTTATGTATGGCCACTTGGTTTGAACATATAAAAATATGAATTTTTCACTTAAAAATTATACAACGCGCTGTCAAGCGGTGCTCGCCAACAACTGTTTACAACGAATTATCACGTTAACAACGAGTTAATGAAAAACCACAATAACTCCTATAAAGTGCACGTGGCGAATGGCAACCCTGTCGGCGGCCATTACATAAATAATGCCGCCATGTTTATTGCCACCATTTTGAAGACAAATGGATAGTTATTACTGCGTACTCCGCTTTACATTCTCTCCCGTTGGAAATTAAAATATTGTTTACTTATTTTATAGTTTTAACTGCGTGAGAGTCGTTCTAGCGATATTAATCCCTACTCGTTCTGCTGTTACGATGCGGCGCCTACTAAATTCGTTCTTGCTGTATTATATGGATGGGAATTCTTTTATGACCAAAACAAAGACTTTAAGACGGACTGTATTGAAATTATTCGTTTTACGTAAGGCAATGAACATTGATACAGTATTATGCTTATTGAAAACGTATAAATTACAATTATAGTTAGAGTATAAATATATTTCCACCGATTCGAAGGAAAAGTTTTGGGTTGCTAATTCTCTAATTATAATCAAATACGTCCAAAAATGAATAAAAAACAGGTCAACTATAGGCTTCCAATAACGTTTGTCATCGTTAAAAATGATCACTACTGAACTATAAAATATATTTATCTTTATTTGATATACAAAACAAAAAACATGGATTTGAAAATTTTGTGATAACATAGTACTCATTGTCTGAGAGCAATAACAAAATTAGACTTCATAATCAAAAATTTAAAATAAATCAGAGAACCATAAACCAATCATCAATCATCCATCAATCAATCACTCACTCACAATCAACAATTCCAGAATCCAGATATAGTCCTGGTACACTACTTGAACGTGCCATACCCAGATGACAACAAGCTAGCTACAGTAGCTCCGAGCCTCGCGCTGTGGGCTGATAAGAAGGAATGGACGAAGGACGAACTCGTTAGTCAGCTTAAGCCAATGTGTAAGTCTATAGTCTATACCAATTCCAAGGTGTGTTTGGGAGTGAGTGAGCGTAATGATTTAGAGTAAGTTTGGAAAGTTGTATGAGTGAAATATGTAAATATTACTAATATAGTTTTAATGATGATTTTAGCTTTGGTTTGACTAACTATGCTATAGTAAGTAAATAAATACATAGGGTAAATTATATTTCGATTATTTTAAGTGTCAATTGCAAAGTTCTTTAGTAAAAAATTAAACATAAAATATTTTTCTAAAATAAGAGTTATGGTTATCGTCGTCAGCTTTTTCTCATTTATTGCCTCTAATGTCAAATAAAGGTGCAATTGTCTAAAAATTCTTTTCAAATTTAAGAAAACATGAAGTTATCGCCATTAGGCTCCCCTCATAATTTATGTGCACAAATGTACGTGTAAACTTTTTGCGGCAACTTATTAGCATATTAAATGGTCTTGGCAGAGCTCTGAGTTCTAATCAAATAGTTGTCACCCTGTCGCCTTTCATAAATGTTAAGTACTGTAAATTAAAACGCAACAAGCAACGCTCCCTCCTCATTGCATATTTATAAAGAGAGCGAGTGATAAATTAATTATAACCAATTAATTCTGATCCTCATAAATGTGGATCGTTAAAGCAATGTTCAACATTTACTATGTTTATTGCCGCGGTTTGAAATCATCAGTGTATTAATATTTCGCACCAATTTATCAAAAGCTATAACTGTCGAGGTTTTGTTTTTTTATTTACAGTTCGATAATTATGAATATTTTTGAAACATTTTTGTCTTTCGTTTCAGTCTTCAGTGAAGATGAACCGGATCTCAACGGCGAGTTGGAAATATCGGTAGGCGCTATTAATTTTATTAATTAACACGTCGAGTGTGTCAATAATGAGCTTCGCGTACGAAATTCAATTCAGGGTAAAATGTTTCAGACGGCGGAAACGGTGGAAACTATAGTGGGTCAGTTGATGGAGAAGCAGAGAGCGGCGCGAGCTGCGGCTCTCGCTCGGCAGCTGGAGTGCGGCTGCCCCGACTCCACGTGCCAGGACTCGCGGACGTGCGCGCACCCGCTGCGCCGCATCCACGCGTCCAAGCCGCCCGCCTCCGACCACCACGTGTCGTCCACCACGGGCCCCTCGCCGCGCCCGCTGGCCCAGCCGCCGCGCCAGTACACTAGAGACCACAGAACATCCACTCAATCTTCCCCATTACTCCTTTCCCTGGGACAAATACAAGGCGGCGGAGGCTTGCTTATCCTGAACGGTACGAGTAACGGAACACAGCAGCATTCCTCACTAGTCTCGCCGCTGTCAGTCACGTCGTTCGTTTGCGAAGAACCCAGAGACCGATACCGGCAACAATACAAACCCACGTTCGTTCTGAAACGCGAGATCCCCGACAACCAGCCGACGTCCTGTATTAATAAAACCGAAACTTACGAAATAGAAACTCGCATAGAAGGCAAGGTAGATGTGGATAGCTTTGATAGGAAAATAAAAGTAGAACCGAGGAGTAGGAGTCATATAATAGCGAGCGCGCCGGCCACGCCTTCCAGATACCCAGATCTCTTGGAACGGTTAGAGAATAAGGTACAGACCGATAACTGTGATGATACGTTAGTTTTGTTAGGAACGGATACGCATTTAGAGACTTCCAGCGGATTCTTCGATGAGACGCTGGAGTTATCGCACGAGGACATTCAAAAGACCTTGTCAGCGAACATGCCGACCTGTGAGCTGGACCGAAGTGTGGTGCGGTCTACTGAGACGGCCAACGTGATGGTATCCGGGATCGATACCATGGACTTTATAGAGAGCTGTGAGGCTGTAGCGTCGCCCACGCACGTGGTCGACGATAATGTATTCGTCAATTTGGATGCTTTCGATATGTTAGGCGATTTTCCAGAGCTGGAGGTTCTCGATCCTAGTACGATTTCCACGAATCCTATTGTAAGTTTTTACCCTACTTTGTTTTTGAAATATTTTCAGTACGCATTAACATTAAATATCTTTGTTTTCAGTCTCTAATTAACAATTCGTCTCCAGCAGAGGACAGTAGTGAGAAAATGCAGACTGATTGTAACCACGAAGGAGCGCTGAGTATTACTGACTATTCTCCCGAATGGGCGTACCCTGAAGGCGGAGCCAAAGTGCTTGTAGCCGGGCCTTGGACGGAGACTTCTGATCAATACACTGTGTTATTTGATAATTTCCCTGTGCCATCGATATTAGTACAAAATGGTCTCCTGAGATGTTATTGTCCAGGTAAGAACATACATAACAGGAATAAATACTCTAGAAATCGCAAAATTTCCATACCTTCTCATAATTTAGTGGTGTACTAATAATTCCCTATTAACTAAATTTAAATCTTTTATCATAAAAATACTATTTTTCAGCGCCTTATTGTAGTTAAAATAAGAACAAAAAATCCAAAAAATGATCCAAAGCAGTTCTAGGTTTTTACACATTTAGTTCAATTTTTTTTTTATTTATTTCACACCACACGTACAAAGAAAAGTACGAACATCTAACACTAGCTGACCCATGCCCACTTTGTTGGGCATAACGTTAATAATCTTTTTTTATTTTTGTAAGTTTATTATATAACGTATAATGTGGCTAATTGTGGCTTCTATTGGTAAAATATTTTTTAAAATCAGTTCAGTAGATCCCGAGATTTAAGCAACCCCTTACAATTTAACAAACTCACAAACTTTACTTCCGTATAATATTAGTACAGATTACTCGAAATGCAAACGGTAACCTTATCACTCCTCTACAGTAATATTTGCTATAGAACCAGGTATATAATAAAAATTAGAAAAAAAATATTAAAAATAGGAAGGCAAAGACTTGAAACACAAAACGTCTTCCTTCCAGCGCACGAAGCAGGCCTGGCTGCGCTGCAGGTGGCGCGCGGCGGGCGCGTGGTGTCGGACAGTGTGGTGTTCGAGTACAAGGCGGGCCCGGCGCCCGCGCCCGCCTCGCCCGCCTCCGCGCCGCTGCCCTCGCTGGACCTGCGCCGCTTCTCGCTGCTGCAGCGCCTGCAGCGCCTCCACGCCCGCCTGCAGCTCAAGACGGAACCTGTGGACGACAACAACCAGGTCAGCTTGTCAGACTTAGCTTGATCTAACTCGCTTCTTATAAGATATAACTCTTACGTCGAATCTCAACTTCGGACGGTTCATAGAGTCCAAAACACAAGTTGCAGCCAAAAAACTAGGGATTCTGTCTAAGGTCAGGCAGTACTTCACACCGGCACAGCTTCTACAATTATATCAAGCGCAAGTTCGGTCATGTGTGGAGTACTATAGCCACATCTGGGCAGCCTCGGCTAAAACTCATCTTGGTGCCTTGGAGTTTGGACTCTGTGGAGAGGCGCGCAATTCGACTCATTGGTGATCCTATCTTAACAAGTAGTAAACTACAAAGTCTTGATCACCGTCGGAGAGTTGCGTGCCTTTCGATTTTCTATCGCTTGCACATTGGCGAGTGTGCGACTGAGCTGCATGAGCTGGTGCCACCTTCCCCGTTTCACCACCGAACATCAAGGCGGACAGCCAATATCCATCCTTACACGGTTGAAACACCTTTTTCCCGTACAAATCGGTTCTCAAAATCCTTTATTCCCAGAACCGCCAAGGAGTGGAATCTTCTTCCGGCTTCCGTCTTTCCTAATGAGTATAACCTAGATATCTTCAAGGTTAGGGTAAATAGGCATATCTTAAGCAGTCATGTTAGAACTTAGGCCGCATTACGCTTATCATCAGGCAGGATCGCGGTCAAATGGCTGTTTAATAAATCATAAAAAAAAGATATAATACTTCTCGTAATAAAATAAAGTTCTGGCGATATTAAGCAAAGAAATATTTTGGTTAAAATTTGTCACTGTTGAATTAACTTTGCCTTTGATCTTATTAAATATAACATTTCCATACATTGTTGTAGCGGCTCTTGGGAAGCAACTACATATTTTGATGATGAGTGTGAAAACAATAAGATGTTATGTTGAACTCAATTTAATCGATGTCAATGCTCGTTATAATATATCGCACGATCGGACGACTGGTGTACGATTAACCTACTTACGAATACAATTGTATTAAATACTATCACAATCATCACTCGTTTAACTCAAAAATATATAATGATCAATTACAGGTTGAAGACGTTCAACTGTATTCCAACCCTAAGTTCGAAGATCGTCTAGTTACATTCTGCCATTCGCTCAGTGTCCGCTCGGCTGGCACTTCTGAAGGCTTTGCCACAGAGCCCAGTGAGGATGGCTCCACTATCCTTCATTTGGCTGCGGCTTTAGGCTATACGAAGTTGACGACAGCCTTGCTGCGTTGGCGGCAGGATGATAATAGCTTGGCGCTGGAGAAAGAAGTCAATTTGGGGGCACGGGACAGTGATAATTGTACACC
>JADANM010006310.1:8011399-8028583 GCA_026213755.1 Eurema hecabe
TAGAAGGATCGAGAAAAAAGCTGGGGCTAATAGACGAAATTGTATCGCTTTCGATAGGACATTGTTTCTAGTATAAGTATAAGATCGAAATGACGGGAAAGTGGAGCAATCTGTATTTATTAACACCGAGGGAGCACTCGGCTTGGCGAGTACTTGTATCCCAATAAACGGACTTCATTTGATCTACTAAATGTTTTATTTTTTTTTGTGTAGGTACTAGGTATATTTGAGAAACAGAGATTTCTGTCTGAGACTTTTTTAAACGTTTCGTGGTCCAAAAGAGTGAGAAGGACAATTATGTTTTTTTACGTTGTAACATATTGCATTAGTTACTTTTTTTAGTGTGACGCTTTAGAAAATAAAAAATCTTAACCTCAACTTCATCTCAACGCCTGAGTGAGTCAATATAATGTGTATAGCTTGCAGGGCTGAAGTTTTTAGTCACGCATTGTATTTTGAAGTTGCAATAAACAACATTTGCTTATGCATTTGTTGCTCAGTTCCCTATGTTCAGCAGAAAACGATACGGCGAATAAAAAACAATTCCGACTTTTGTTTCTGCTGGTATGACGATGCACCGAAATCGGTACTAAAATTTAAATCTTTCAATGTGACGGACATTGAACAAATTAATATATATTTTTTTTATTAATTTAATAAATGTAATTTACTATTTATATAAAAAATACACGTAATAATTCTTGTTACAATATTAGTATTGTGACTTGTACCAACAAATTTCACTTAGTATTTATTTCAAAGCTTTCATTACTTCCATTCACATATCCTTTTATTGGTGGCTATTTTGTGACAAAGGAGTCTTAAAAGGATTGTTATATTTCTAGAATGTTCGTTTTAAAAGACTTGGGACTAGTATAAATGTTGGAGAAACGAGGTAATTTAATCAAACCTATAGTCTCTCTAAAACTCAATATGTAGTTCTATTTTAGTACTGTTTGGCTTTTCTGAGTAATGATCACATAATGATAATGATAGCAGGATCGATGAAACAACGCGATTTCGTTAGCGACTCATTCCGTAGGTATACATAATTCTCGTATTTCAATAAAGTATAATAAGAACACATTGTATTCAATCCAATCTACGGCACATAGCTAGCTAATAAAAAAAAATATACCGTCAATTTCACAGTGTAATCGAAATAATTGTACTCAAAAATTGCAACCACGTTCCGTTTCAAATGACAAAGCAAAAATGTGTAGTTTTAAATTTTGCTTTGAGTAAAACTTGTATAGCGCTGAAATTATTGCCTGTCGCCCGAATACCGTTGGAGAGTAAATATTTTATGCTAAAATACATACTGGATGTTAAAGTCAGTTCAGCCACGTAGACAGTATAGTCTAGAATTCTTTAGCTAGGTTCGATGTCTAAACAACATTACTAATTCATTTTGTCAATATTTATTTACTTATTCTGTTGAGTGAAAAAGACATCAATATTGAAAACCAACACATAAAAAGATATAATATTATTTCTCTAATCGAATTCAAAACGTTACACAATTTAGAATTTTTAAGTTTCAAGTAAAATAGCGCAGTAAAAAGGTTTAATAATAATAATAATTTATTTATAGTTCACAATAATTTTTCATTACATTTTTTTTTCTTTCTTATATTATGGCATTAGCGTCTAGCTTTTTGCCAATGTCAATAAGAGGCAACGTGGTCAAGATAAAAGTCGATATGAGTCAAGTAAAATCGTCATCAAGTCGTCTTTAGTCGAGTCAGTCAGTCGTTTGGTTCTGCCCTTCGTAAAGTGATAGTGAACTTTACGAAGAACCTCGACGAATCTTGGAGCAATCGGAGCGGCGCTACTATGCGCTCTCAAATGAATTCATCATTTCTTGGACACTTATTAGCTAGATTACTGCATAATTCACTATCACAATCAAACATTAAATCACTTTATGCACCAAAAAAGGAATATTCAATCGAGATTACAACTAGACGCCGCAAGATTCCCGCCAAAACTCTTTCATTACATTTTTGTTTGAAAATTTATCTGATGTTGACAGCTGTCATTAAAATCAACTTACGCGCCAATACAACCGTATTTGAATGTTTTATCTGTATCCCTTTCCAAATTCAAATTTCGAATTGACTGTCAAATTGAATCATGACGCACTCAACAATAATGAAAAACACAGGCATTATGTAAATGTATCGTCAACGTTAAAATGGCTCAGCTGTATGGAAGGGTCGAGTAATTTTTTCGCGAGGGCACGAAATGGCCAGTCATTAGTACGGTATCATATAGAAATGATAAAGGTAGTGACGAAATTGAGTCCATATTTCAAGAGGGTGGGGTTATGGAGAACTCTGAATGAGCTTTTAAACAACAATTTGGATCATTTTTGTGTTTTCGTAATAGTTTTTGTAGACAAATGTCCTGAATATGAATTATAACGTTCGCTAAAAAACGAGAAATCGTTACTTAAAATTCTCAAAAAATAATTAATAACTTTTTTTGTTCTGATGTTTTAGCGCAAAAAAGTTGCTTGTTTTTTTATAAATGGGGCAGGACATAATATAGCACTCTCAATTAATATCATAATCAAAATTGTGTGTATAGATTTGTAGATACCACTCTATAACGTAATCACCTGAGAAATGTTTTTTTTACAGGGGGAACTCCTATTGCGGATCCCGCGTCCTCCTCGGGGAGAAGGAGGCGGTTATGTCGGACTCGCTAGAAGGGCCCTACCGACTGAAACCCACCGGCGCGGTGTTCCGTCTTTCAATATTTCAACTTTTCAGGGGGTGGACTTGCTGAGGACGACCTAACCTAACAAAGGTTACCCTTTTATGTGTAATATATTATTATTTATACATTTCAAAGTTATTGTCAATGGAATTTAGTTTAATTTATTTTCATAAACTCATTTGTTAACATAGATGATGGTTTCACTAACCAATTAGACGAAGCAATTTTAAATTCTTTAGTTGTTATTCACGTACACCTAAGGCTAAGCTGGCTGAGGGAAAAAGGATCAAACTCACACAGTTAGAACTAACTCGTAATCCCCGAGTTAATTGATTCACTCCGCCTCCCTAGTGTTGTGTTTAGACAAAGTTTTCTAAAGTTTAGAAAGTTTAAGACTATTAAGTAATTTTTTTGGGATGACAAACGATTTTGGTCTAAAACCTAATATATTTCACACATAATATACTTGCGTGATTTACCAATGGACTCATGGTGACATCTTAGTGTTCTTCCACGACGCTCATAGCCAAAATTTTTGAAATGTTTGAAAGATTGTATGTAAAGCTCAACAGCTTAAGAGATACCAACGTATCTCTAAATAAATAAAATACGACCATCTCCAACCGAGACCAGATGAAAAGTTAAGTATCTCAAAAGCGTTGTTCGCCTACAAAAAGAGGAAAAATTTAGGATTTTTGAGGACCGGGAGGGAAAAATGGGCCTTCAATGTTTTCTCTTGCAGGACGCATAATATGCTATAACGTTTCGTTTACACGTTTAAATACTTTTAGAGTCAATTGAACTCATCCGATTTCAAATATTAATGTACCAATATAATACGATATTATTGGTATATATTAACTTAAAAGATATCGATAGCAAGATCTATTTATCGCAAATGGAACCGCGAACTAGTTCATACTAATGTATTATAAATGGGAAAGTGTCTGTATGTTTGTCTTTCTTTCATGACAAAACGGCTGGATCGATTTAGTTGAAATTTAGTATGTAGATAGTTGATACCCTGGATTAAAACATAGGATACTTTTTACCCCGGTATTGCCCCGGGAATGGAAACTACACCGGTACAATTACAATGTTATAAATAAGAATTATATCTTGGTTAATATCATACTTAACATATAGCGACAATGACACATTGTAAGCTCAGATAATATATTACTAGGTCTCAGGTAAATACTATTTAGAAGCCTAGATGTCCTAGAATATGTCTAGACAAAATTCTGGGAAAATCTGTGGATGACATGTTCTTTTCTTTTTAGTATATTTCGTGTATTTTTGTTATTAAAAAGGTTTTTGATACGAAGAAAATATACTGTTAAGGCTTTGAAAATATGCTTTATATAAAAATAATAATTATTATAAAACATATTGCTGTAGTATTAATATGAACATCCAAGACATCGTTAAAACGTTGTCGACCTTTAAATGAAAGAAAAGGCGTAAATATTGGGTTTTCTCAGTTGCCCATGATATAAAAAAGGAAACAAGCATATTTTGTACTTGATAATGCGTTACGTTCTAATCTCTAGCCTTGTGAATAAAGCCTTAAAAGTGAAAGTCAAAGTCAAAGTCAAACATATATTTATTCAACTAGGCTATTAAGTACCACTTTTGAATCACCATGATACTACAAAACATTTACCACTGGTTCGGAAGGCAGTTTCTACAGAGAAGAACCGGCAAACTCTGATAGTTGCTCTTCTACCCTTATGAGGAACGATTTGTATTTTTGTATGCAACGAATAAACTTACAAAGTACTGGACCGATATTAATATATCTTTTTTTTAATAGCAAGCTATATTATTACTGAGCAACATAGGCTATATTTAGTACTATGTCTACCCGTGCGAAGCCGGCACGTGCCGCTAGTAATTTATAAAAATATTACTAGGGATTATTAGGTTCTTATGTAAGAAAAAAATAGCAAGCAGCGGGAAACATTGCGCGGCACAGCTAGTTTTAAAAAGATACAATTGGAATTGATATTATTTATGTTTTATATATTATATTATAATTGATAAGAGGCAAAGAAAAATGGAGTCAAATTGTTACTCAGTGGTACCCAAGAGAAGGCCATAGATTGAGAGGAAGACCTAGTAAAAGATGGGATGAGGACATTCGCCAAGTAGCTGGAAATACATGGCCCAGAGTGGCAAACGAAAGATCAGAGTGGAGAAGGTTGGAGGAGGCCTATGCCAACTGGCAAACGGATCTACAAAGAATCAGTAAAAACCAAATTCATGAGTGAATCTTAATTTTTTGTAACTTGTTTTTGTATTTTTTGTAAATCTGAATAAAACGTTTTATTATTATTATTATTATTATCTTTTTGTTTTATTCTCCTCAAGTGAGGGTAATTTTTACGACTGCCGCGGGACAAATCCAAGCGATAGTCGTTGGAAATAATAGATAAAAGAAGAATGAATGTTAAAGCAAAGAAGAAATAGTTTTAAATAGAAAATGAAGCAGAAATGCTTGATGAAGAAAGGAACTTTCGGGTGATGCGGCACGTGTTGAGTATGGTAGCTTTTTGCAGAAGAGAAATAATGTAGGTCGGTATATTGAGAGTATTGAGACTTTGTGTCAGGGATTTAGGAACTATTCCTGTTGCAGATAAAACTATTGGCACTATGTGGACAGTTTGTGCTCTCCATTGGGACTTGAGTTCTATTGCAAGTTCTTGATATTTATTAAGTTTTTCGGATATTGTTTTTTGAATGTTGTGTGAATTGGGGATTGCAATGTCTATGAGATATACTATTCCGGTTTCTTTATTATGTACTGTTATGTCTGGTCTATTGTAATGAATTGTCTTGTCGGTTAAGATAGTTCTGTCCCAATAGAGCTTGTATTTCTCATTTTCTAAGACTGCGTTGGGTTGGTATTTGTAATATGGAACCATTTCTTTAATGAAGCTGAATCTGTGTACGAGAAATTGGTGAATGATGGCAGCGACCTGGTCATGGCGATGTTTATAATCCGTTTGTGCGAGTGTTGAACAGGCTCCTGTGATGTGTTGGATTGTTTCGGGTGCTCTATTGCAGTGTCTACAAACATCAGTGGGTTGATTATAATCTTTAACTATGTATTTCAGGTAATTTCGGGTAGCTATTACTTCGTCCTGTATAGCAAGCATGAAGCCCTCCGTTTCTGGGAACAGTTCAGTTATTATTATTATTATTATATTATTATTATTATTACAATTGGAATTAAAATGTACACAACAACTCAACAATTTATTTATACATGAAAAGAAGAAGCCTTTTTCAAATTAGCCTCTTACTTGTAGACAAAATGAGATAGACAAAATGAGCTCGATACAGAAGTATCGACTAGAACTAGTAACAGTTTACTTGAAACTGATTTCTAGTATCCGTTCAGGCTGCGGCTCGCTCGCAGTAATCAACCCTGAAGTCGTATCTATGATTAAGAGGAAAACGCTTTTACAACTGACGATATTATCGATTTTTTTTCAGTGAAATTTGCTTGTTATATGATCTTTTTAATAATATTGAAATTGTTCTTGTACATTCAATTACAAATTACTGTAATATATATTTATTTTAAAAAAGTAATTATCAGAGTTTCTTGCCGGTTCTTCGCTGTAGAAACTTCCTTCTAAATCGGTTGTAATAATAATATAACATCGAAAAGTGTTACTATATGTAGTCCAGTTGGGTAAAGATATATTAGAAAATTGAATTTGGATGATGTGATGGATAACTGAGGACCATATTTGCCATCTACCTATATAGATAGTCGGGAACGTAAGTGAAGCAGGATCATGTTGCTGACCGTTTATAGGAAATAGAAAGTATTTGTTATAAATGGGAAAAGATATATAAGGAATGGATTGGATGAAGGAGGATGCGAAGGGAAAAATAAGCCTTCATGGGAAATCAACTTACGTATACCCATCTCAGAGGAGGTATAGTTGTTCCCGATGATGGTTATGGTTACGAAGTCGAACATGTTCCTTACTTGTCCACAAAAAATAGTAGGGACGATATATGTAAATGTAATGCTTCACCGATAAGGTTATCTTAAATCTAAACTAAAATCGTATCGTAGTCGGATCGTAAGCTAGTGACTTTCTGGTCGGCTTAATCTTAGTTCATCTGGAAGTTTGGAAAACGTTCAAGCTCCAATCGATAGTGCAAGATGGGGCCCGCTATCTACTATAATATTATTTTGTATTTATTTGTCATTATAAGTTAATATTATTATATAGCTTACTAACTAATTTAAACTTAAATGTAATAGGCAGCCTTAGCACTAAGAAGTTATTTGTTCAATGCAATTTGTAAAATATTATTATCAATAATCGAAAAGAAAAAAAGAGAAAAGTGAAAGTTTATTTAAAAATAAGTCAAGGTTTATATGAAAGTCCACGCGGACGGAGTCGCGGGCAACAGCTAGTATTACATATAGCACAGTAAAATACTCAACAACAACGAAAATATAGTAAAAATTGCAGACCTAATCTTGATAGTAGTCTGTTTTCGCGCCACAATTTATCCTGCCTCGGCTTCGTATGTTTTATTCATCGCTATACAGAACCATTTAAATCCATTAATTGATTGAACACGACCACCGTCTGAATTTAAAGGTGAAATTCAAAAACCAATGAATCTAAAGTGCCTTTTTTATGGTATTGAAGGCAACTCAAATTTTTGAATCGGTGGTAAATAACGTACTATACCGATTGGCGAAACATAAGTGTTATTCTATAATCTGGTTGAAAAAAGACATATTTGACTTGAACTATCGCCAACAAACTGTTATACAGTTTGGCGATTTTTTTGAACTTCTTGTTGTAAATGTTTTTATGATAAATAAATAAATAAAAAAAAAAACTTTGAGTGACTGGTAGTGGTGAGTGACCTGTGCTTTGACTAGAGAAAAGAGAGTGTTGGAGCTCTTCGCAGCTCCAACACATGCTGAGTGGTTTTTGATTTTCCGGAGGAGCGCATTTCTTAGCCAGTTATCATATCGGTGTCTTATTGTTTATTTATTTAGAGTCTTGTTTATTGTTTTATGTATGTGCTCTGGAATAAATGATTCTTTCTTTCCTTCTTTCTTTCAAATGTGTGCTAAACCTTAAAATATGAGATAGGGAAAAGAGAGAAATAGGAATAAAAGAACAAGATGGACATATCCAACAGAAGGTGAGAGACAAATCTTTATGAATGCGTTGCTGGCCTTTACTGCAAACAAATAATTGTTATAAGATAAAGGAGGGTCAGCGGAAATGGCGTCTTACCAAAACGAAATTGTGATTGGTGTTTTAAATATTTAAATAAAGAATTTATAAAAGCAGCTTATGAATTTGCGAGGCAAATGACGGTAATGTAATTTTAAAAGCGGTACAATTTATTTAGGACTGAGCTTTTAGTAATTAAAATTTATTATTATGGTTCTGGTGAATTTTAGATAATAGATTTATATCAATATTTTTTTTGCTTACTGAAAGAGCTAAGTTATCAGTCATTTAAAAAAAGGAACTAAAAATCCCGTAATATGTGCTTTGTAGACCGTTAACTCTAATCAAATTTAAAATCTGAATTAATCTGAATAGTGGTTTCACTGCCAAATGCTTTCCTTTTTTTTTTTTTTTTTTTTTTTTTTTTTTTTTTATTGGCGCTTTTGTCATATCATCTATCTGGCCAGTATAGTACGCGCCACAAATCTTTAACGCTGAACGAAACCTGCGCAGAAGTCAAAAATAAGGTAACGAGGAAGAGGCGCGGCGCGCGGGGCGCGTGATCGTCGAGTGCGCGAGCGTTGATTGGTTGTCCCAGTCGTGTTGTCTTTCTCGCATCAATACGACAATAACGAGCGCGATTATACCGATACGCAGCTATTCTCGTCAATCGCTAAACATAAATGACGCGTACTATACCTTCATATATTTTTGGTACCACAGACTTAAGAGCACAAAATCTTACCGTCAATAACTAAAAATATTCTACTAACTCTTCATTCAAAAGTTATTTATGTATGTATTTAATGATATTATTATATGGATAAAATTTAGGTTAAGACTCAAATTCATTTAGATACACAATTTAGACGATTCTCAAAGCAAATCAAATCGAATCATAACAGAAACTTGTCAAATCAAATATATGTTTGAAGCAGTCTATTCGAGGGGAGTTCGTGAAGTTAGCAAGTCGCGAGTGGTCTGAATTCGGTAGCTTTTCAATTTTAACTCGATCCACTATTGCAAGAGCATTCTGCGCGCTACGTGAGGAACATTTAGGGGTTTCGAATGGCGTGTTTTATTGTTTAAAGTGGATAGGAACGAGGGCACACGTGTAAGTGTCAAGACTAGACTGGCTAGTTGTTGTAGAAGTTTAAAAAGTGTTTGTTTATTTAAAAAGTATTGTTACGTGTGCTGTTCCTTTTAGGTTTTATGGAAAAATCTTTTTATTCTTTACTAGTTTAATTTAGAAATTTAGAGTCATTGGACGACCCAACTTTTAAACTAATTCACACACGAAAGATATGTGTACATTCATTGGAACTCACCGCGCCATGCTAATACCACGATTTTATATTAAAATAGTAGCAATAGGTCAGCTATATGCTGCCTAGTATAATGGGGTACGGCGTTGTATTGTGACAGTGTGGTGACGTGCGACCAATTTGAGATGTGTAGAGCATTAAGTATAATGAGTTATGACAGACGAGTAAATATAACCTCAAACTTCTTACAGAAAATTTATGGAAGCTTACCTTCTTAATTTTGACGTATTATAGTAATGACAGATCTTTTTGTTCTTATGTCTAGGAGTACGCTGCGTTATGCATATATGATTACATAATACATAACATATTGTAACAATTATTTAAATTCAGTAGGTACTTAGTTACAGAAAGCTCCTCTGACATTGGTCCTTCAAGCAGGTTGACCATGCCAGGATTGGTTAAATAGCTGCGGAATAATGGTAGCTCTAAAAGAGGTTAAGAAATATTATTTAACTAAAGTTCGAAAGAGGCTTAACTTTTTAAAACATGGTCGATGAATAGAAAAACTTACTCTTCTGCCATGCTTTGTGTGCTTGGCCAAAAGAATATACCTGAGTGGTGTTTTAGGACGATAAAAAGTTGTAGTTATAAAGAAAATACATAAGATTGAATCACTTAGAAAAAGTTTTTAATGTATTAATATCACATAAAAAATGATCAATCTGATAATACCTTAGGCGGAACAGTTGACTAGAAAAAAAACAGTGTTTCTGTTTGAAATTTTACTAGCTTAAGGCTAAATATATAATTTTTTTTTTAGAGAAAATAAGGATATAATATTTCAAGAAAATTAATTTAGCGACGAACTTGCCAAACACATACCTATTTAAATAAAACAACAAGGTATTCGTATAAATAAGATTTTTGATACATCTGTTTATGTATAAATTGTAGATATCAATAGTAATACTAATAATCTTGACACATTATTTATACTCGTTCAGTAGTGTGGTGCTCACTCTAATTGTAATGACATATGATTAAATGATTCATGATATTTTTTATTAAATTTCTTACTATTATTAACTTCATGGTCCAAACTTAAGTATAAGTCCTCAAAGAATATATCCTTACGTACCTACTTACCACTAAAACGAAGAGATATTCAGATATTTAATTCGATTTAAACACAGCTGAATAAAATTCACAGCTCTTAATTAAAAGGAAATGACTCAGCAAAATAGCCCCGGTCTTCAAAGGAATCTTTGAGATTCCTCTAAATGAGGACGTTTGGGATAGCAGACTTGTCGGTTCTGTAGACAAATAAATAGAAAATACCTACTGGGAATACAATTGTGGATTTATGTACAATTAGATGATGCAAATATCTATTTGGAGCAGACGATTTATTAAAGAGCACTATTCTAGAAATAATATAAACATGACAAAAGACTTTTTGATAGTAAAATCAATATTTAATTTAAGTAATACATCGTTTCACTAGTATATTACAACGTCATTACCTAATTTTATGAACTATTATTACCAGTAAGAATTTTGTTTCTTAAGTATAAAATGCAGTTCAAAAAGTAGCAACACCGCTTTGAGGGCTATTAACATTATGCTGATCTCAGGTACTTAAATTGACTTCAAAAGCGATGAGACTAGGAGCTAGTAGAAGTATATTATCACTGATAATTTACTAAAGAAGCATAACAAATATATATCTACAAATATTTCAAGTAGATTTACTACAAAAACTTTTCCAAAATAAACTACCGTGTTTTGCTCAAAATGTATACACATGAATGTCTTAAATAAAAATAAAAGCTAGAGGAAAGAGCATGTTCGAATTTATGTTGACAAATCGCGAGCTAAAAGTGGACTTTAAAGTGAAACGCGCTACCGAAATTCTAAATCTTTTAAAAGGCTTCAGTTTTCATATGATTGTGTCGAGCGCTGAGTCGCTCAGAATTTTAGTTTTATATTTTTTGAGCGTTTAGTTCGAGCGTGAGCGAGCGCTTAATATAGAATCGCTTATTGTTATAACAGTCTTGAATGGCTATAATTTAAAAGAAGCACAGTATAATTACTTTGTTTTTTCCTTGTAATATACAACAATAACAAAAGAGGTGTTTTGCTTGTAATAATTACAGGCAGGCCTGAGTTAAATGAAAACAAATCAAAACTATTTTTTTAAGAGGCTTATTATTATTTTATTTATGTATTATTATCTATTATCATAATAAGTACGCAAACGTATGCTGTTTATCTGTTTCGCTAAGCTGATTCGGGTTATTCTAATTTCGAATTTTTTTGAGTTTATACGGTGCGAAATGTTAATTTATGTTTACGCTAATATTTAAAAGAAGAACGAAAAATGGCAACAGATGTTTTATGTAATTTTAAACATTTGACAGTGACATTGACAGTTGTCAAATCTGAAATGTCATATCTTTTATTAAGGCTAGTTATTAAACTACATTTTACATAATTATTTTTTATAAGTGAAACAAAGTTTACAGCATCATCTTGTAATAAAGAAAATTCTTTGATGTGTAAATTCAAATGCTAATGTAAATAATTTGTATTTTAAAAACCCTTCACATATAATAGTGTCTCATTAATTCACGTTTTAACATAATTTAACACACTTACTATCTCGCCCACTGAAATTGAATTTTGTGAACATTTTACAGCGAGCTTGTAAATTCATGTTAATAGTGAATAGATTATAGTCCACGAACGCTGTAAAGTTGCTAACATCAGTACCGGTTAAAATAAGACTTATTACTTTTATTGTATATCAATTAATCAATTAAATAAGAATAAAACCATTTTTTATTAAAAGTCAGTATGTTATTTTTTTATACCAAGAAACTCATCAATGATCACAAACACTATTAATAATTGCATAGTTTAATTCGTCGCCGGGTTTTCAAATCTGGAAAAGGGAAGTGGCTATTTCTAAGACTGTACTATAATATAAGACCACATGTGGGGCTTTGTTGCTTCCATTTTCTTAATGAAACGAGATTTTTAATAAAGTACCATCAATACACGTTGGCTTTGCCATGAGTGATGGAATATCGTCGATCCAATTCGACTTTACCCATAACTACCTAAAATATATATTTAAAATCCTGAATAAGATTTTAAAACTAAATATACAAAACGTTAATTAAATATCGGACCGTTAATTCAGTAATCCATACTGCGACCGCAATCCGAAATCCATGACAATAAGGTGCATTTTCCCTTATCCAATTAAACGGGTTCCCTTGCGACCGCGTACAAATCGTTTAATTCTGCTAAGCGGATTAGTGTTTTATTCATTCAGACCCAATATAGCCTAGGCAAGGCATTTGCGATTTAAATAAAAGAAATAGAATTGTTAGTTTAGAAAATGTTGGTCCGTTTTTGTTTTAAGCTTGTGAAATATTTTAAACCAGGTCTGGGGATAGAGTTTTACCTTTTTTTTAAGTGAGGACATTGATAGGAAAAAGGTGGCACAGGAATCAAGATGAGCGCTAGGTCAATTTCTTTATCTGCCCTATAAACAATATTTAGAACTAATGCTTGCTACATTAATGGCTAGGTAATTAAACTGGCCGAAAACCCGAATAAACTGGTAGAATATTGGTGGCAGTTCACAAAATCAAACAATTTGAATGAATAAAAATTTGTTACGTAAATTGTAACTTCTTATTGCTTTAATCAAAACATAGACACACTAGATTTTGTCAAAAATCTTAATATATTGCCTAAATTACAGTAGATGAAAATATAATAAAATGAAATATTTTGGGGCAGCTTTTAAATAACAAATATTCTATACTTCCTTACCTTTTGGAGTTATTCGTCTTTTAAAAACCTCTACACGCTACCCACGATCTCAGCTATCCTAACTGATTCAGAAAAGCTGCGAAATAGAACTAAAAATATGTTTCCGACTCGGCAGCTCCGAAAACAGAAAACACTCGCGTATTTCAACCACGAGCTTCTAAAATCTGACTATAATTTCATTTCGCAAAACAAATGCACATACATTCTCATTTTTCGCGAACATTGTATTCACAATTCTGTATTTGCACCTGGGTGCGTCTGGAGTTATGGAAATTCGCGCATATTTCTCGTAATAACTTTTGGTTATTAGCGGAGATAGGTTTCAAGTGGATTTCGTTTTGTTCTGACGTTTTAGACTTACTAGTAATTTGCATACATACATTCAAAAAACAATAAAGAAGTTACCGAACTTCAGATTATTATCTCTAATTAAAAATATCTTTCCTTCAAAAAATTAATATCGTTAAATTCTAAATAAGTAGCTAGATGCGATGTGAACTTTAAATTGTTAATTAAAAATCTTTTATTTAATATACCTACTAAGTATGTATACGAATATAGCATATGATCATTTTATCAAATAGAATTATTAAATTTTCAGCAAAATACATACATTTTATTACTTTTAATTAATTCCTAGTAACAAACTAATTAGTTATCTCAAAAAGAAATGGACAACACTCATATCTTGTTTCTCTCTTTCTACAACTAATTAGTGAAGATTCGATTCTTATTAATTTCGAAATATGATATTGATATAATAAATTTCACAATACATAAAACAACTTCACCTTCAACGAAATATTGCTTGTTAATATGAAGCTAATATTTTTATTAATTAATAAGTATCTAGCTTAATGAAATATTCTGTACTCTGTAATCTCAAACAAATAAGTGTCTGAAGTTCTGAATCGCGCTTACGATATTTGTTCATTACAGACTTAGCTCATTACTCGAAATCGAACCAAATGGGACTAACGGCCGGCTAGTCAGTGTTTTGACTGAGAATCCTCACTTTGGTTCAGATGAAAGTTACATCCTCCTTCCCTCCACACGTCTTCAAGTGGTATATTATCAGATATCAATGGCCTTTATCCAGATGCACATTGGTCTTTTTCCATAAAATACCCTCCTTGGGTTCATCCCATTTGTTATAGACTTTGTTATAGACTCAATTTTTTAAAAAGGCTTTAAAAAAACATGTGTTTCTTTTTTTTTGTCGGACATAGTCGGTTAGCTACCGCTACTAATTTGCCGAGTTCTGAATCGCGATTATGACATTTTTTCGAGACTTAGCAAAATTATGTACTACTTCTCGAAATCGAACCATTGACGCCTAACGGCCAGCTAGTTGTTCTACTGGTCGAGGTTTCTCCATTTGGTTCAGAAGAAGGTACATAAGGGAGAAGGAAGAACATCCTCTTCCTCCATAGTCGCTTACTAATACGTGAAACTCCTGCTCATAACAAAAATAGCACGTCTTCAATTTACTGATAATGTCTTCTTATTCAAATATATTTCATCATGTCACTCATAATCAAGGCTCACTCTGTCAATATTCATTATGGATGTTCGGTTGAAAACATCTTATTTCACTTATCTTTTCCTCGTGTGTCCCATTGTTTATTAAAACACATTGTTTCTGGGTTGTACATAGTCATATGAGATCGGGAACGTTATTTATTTGAGTTCCAAGGAAGTTTCAAAATTTGTGTCAAAAAAAAATCGTCTGATCCAAACTGCTTCCATTCGAATTAAGATAAGATTTTTTTCATAGTATAGAAAAAAATACCTATAGCTTATAATTGACACTTACCGATTAATATTATATTTGTTCCGTCACACCGTAGCAGGTAGCGGTCACGTGCATTGTATTAACTTTACTATTAATTACCATAACTGATAGTTTTTTATAAGCCAGATGTATCCAGAGCTGTCAAGTTCTGCGAGTGTTCCTGGGCGGCGATTTGCCCCCTATGTTATACAAAAAAAAATCCAACAAATTAATTAGTATATCAGATGTCCAATAAAAAGAACAGATCGAGTTTAAATATGTTCAATGATAAGTTTTCATTGCAAAACTCAAAATGCAGTTTCACCGAGAAAAAATAGTAAGATAAATAAGATACGCAGATTGTATATTATTTTCGCTGCTAAGACGTATATTTTTTCTATAATCCATCACGTATGCCCATTAGTATAACTAATTATGTTAGTGACAGACCTGTGACCCCACAGGTTGGTTTGGCATTTTTTGTGTGCTCTGAAATGCTTTGTTCTTTTCTTTGTATGTTATCAGATGTTTGGAGTATGTATGTCCTATTTTCTTGTAGAACTAGTCATTTTGAAGCTGTAGAAATAGAAAAAGAAACTAGGGATACAAACAATTCCATTCAACTCATAATTTTTCTGAGTTGCTGAATTCCAGCATGACAGCTAGCAATCGACAATGCGCTTTCAATTAAACTGCTACGAACCACCACCTAATGAAATCGGCTCTCTCGTTATATTGCCTTTACAATAAGACTTGAGGTGCATAAAGAAAAGAGCGTAGATCTTTTTAAAGACCTCCAGATCATCGCTCAAGAGTAATTAAGCTCCAAGGTGGCTGGCCTGTTCATTTTCCCTCTATATTAAACAGAAAAACCAGATCAGCTCATTCAAAGTCCTCTGCAGAGACTTCCTGAAACTGAAACTGGTTTAGAACCTAACAGGGCAGAGCTACTCATGCATAAAAGTACTATCAAACTCCACAGCTTGGAACATAACTCAACTGTGTACTGTGGGTATTTGAACGATATTGCGGTATTACTGACGTACTCCAACAGGACTAAATATTTTGGTAGAGGTACATTCGTGCGGTAAGGTGCAAATTAACTCTTGATAACGGAACACAGCTTGACTGTACGCGCTATGTAACCAACTCGGCGTGTTTCAAGTATGTTACATATATTAACTTGACACGCTCAACAAGACCGGAATATTGTGATATAGTAGAGGTACATTCATGCGGTAAAATGCTAGAGTTAGGTGGCTCGAGTTAGGAAGATATTTCAGCTAAACTAGAACTGTATGCATGCGTTTTAAGGCTAAGAATCTGCAAGATTTCCCTGAGTTAAATCTAGGCTTATTGGTTATATTAAAATCTTACTCCAAGTATTATATAGGTTGCAGAGACCTACGAATTTTAAAAGATAAAAAGAAATTTATTAATAAGTGATTATTGCCTTAGAAAATAACACATACGCAATATGGAGCAATGACAAAAGAGAATGGTCGATATACCGAAATGTGCTGGCTGGTACTAAGAAGTTACGACTTTTGAACGACTCTAGGACTTATAATATCATTTGTATACGAATAACCCACTTTTTCTATTCTATTTTATGAGTGGTAAAAATTGAAGGCATGTCATACTGTAAAAGAACCCCCTAAATTATGGTGTACTATTAAAAAAATTAGTGACCTAAACTAGTAGGCTGTAAATGTGTATCTTGCTTAAAGGCTGGTAACACACTCGTGACGACGCGGCTATTTAAGGACGGCGCTGATCACTTACCATAAGACCGCTCTTGCTAATTTTCCCCTTTCTTACTAACTTTATGCCTTGTGAAAAAAAGAACTAACAAGTAAAGCTCTCACACAAGCACATACTAAAATATTAAAGATTTCCACTCCACTGACCAAATGAGTTCACTAAATGTTCTCGAGGGTAAGACTTCCTTCTTCAAATTAAACCTATACCCTCGGTACGTGGGCCGCATAATAAAAACTCTTTCGTTCAAATGTACTCAACTGGCTGTTTTTAAACGGTAATTTTATTCCCGCGAGAATGCATTTTATAAGTGCAAAAGAACATGTTTCCTACGTCTGAATAAAAATATATTTATAGACGCTCCGAAGCGTATCTTTCTGAATTTAAATGCATCGGTGAATACGCGAAACTTAAAATTGGAATTATTTTTAAAAGATACTGGTTTGAAATTGAAAACATTTATAACGGCTTGTGGTTATTTTTAGACGGTTGAATACTTCTGGATGGAACATCTTCCTAAATTTAATGTTTAATTGTATTAGGAAAAACCACAAAAAAATTAAAAAGATAATAATAATAATAA
>JADANM010006310.1:8032494-8065607 GCA_026213755.1 Eurema hecabe
ACACCCAGACCCCAGAAATATACAAATGTAAATTACAAATATATTTTTCCGGTGTGGGTATTCAACCCACGACCCTTCGCGCAGAAAGCAGTTGTAGGCACTACCACTGCGCGAAGCGGACGTCAATTTATATATTACAATTTATTTTTATTTTTATCCCAGTACTGAAAAGGTATTCATTAGCGTGTATCGAATGTAAGTACGCGTCACGAATCTTTAGCGCTGTACGAAACCTGCGCGGGGCGCGTGATCGTCGGGTGCGCGAGCGTTGATTGGTTGTCCCAGTCGTGTTGTCTTTCTCGTACCAATACGTAAATTATTAGCGCGATTCTACCGATGCGTAGCTATTCTCGTCCAGCGCTAAACATAAATGACGCGTACTATAAACTACGTTTTTAAAATCGCTGGCGAGGTTAGTTTTTAAATAGAATAAGAGTATTGTAATCATTCAAAGCGTTCTTTGCTTTTAATCAGCTCTCGTCAGATTTCATCGCATCGTCTACACGTTGTTCTTGCCAAGTCTTTTATTAAACCAAATAAATTTAAGATAACTATCTGACAGACTATTACCGGAGTATGTTCTAATGATTCGATGTATGCTTTAGATATTAATTTTTAAAATATTACAAAGACAGGTTCATAAATCACACAAACCTTACCTTAATTTAAGTATAAGGTTAAAAATCACTACCTTTCTACTGTTAATTAATGTCATATTATGTATGTGTATATATATGTATCTATATTATTGTATACTGTTTATTTGTAATAATAATATTTATTTATAATATGTATCTATTATATATTGTATAACATGTATATACTCGCAAATTAAAATTAAAATTATGTTTAAGTTTATTCTTTATCCTTTCCGTATGGTTGCCTGGAAGAAATGGCTGGAAATAAATAAATTGTGTTTTAAAGCTTACATCTTTTGTACGTCTTACTTTTAGATCTGTCTTCTGCCTTACTTTGATACTAAGTTACTGCGAAATATACCAAGTTTGTTAACAGCGTATGCTAAAATGATTTAATATAAATTCAGTTAGTAACAATTTTATTAGTCGCGTTCCATTATTTAACCTTAAACTTGGAGCCGTATTTTTCGTAAATTTTCGTCAGATTCAAAACCATTCATAATTATTGAAAGAACAATCATAAAATCGACAAATTAGATAAAAAAAATTCCATGACAAAAACACAAATTTAAACTGTTATTACTAGATATACATTTATACAATAATTCATTATTATTACCACTAAGCACTTCTTACTAAAAGCCGTGAAATGAAGCCAAATCGAATATAATACTGACCACCATAATAATGACGTTCAAATACGTACACACAAATTTCTCCTGTCTGAGTTGTCCCATCTTTTTTTAGATTTCAGCGAATGAAGTGGTAATATAACACAGTATCCGAGTGTTAGGCGCGCGCACTACAGTAAGTGTCAAATTATAATTTTTTTTCTAAGACCCGTGTTTTCGGCCAGTGTCGAAATTTATGTAAATTATAAAACCTTTGTGGGTCAGCCTCCTTAGTTGGCAATTTAAAAAAAAAATTATGTTTACTTAATTATAATTCAAATTTGGAACAAAAATTTAGGTGAAGGTGAGCTGTCTTGTGGAGTTTGAGATGGGCGCGGAATTTGAAGTGTTTTATTTAAAACGTTTATGTCAGTGTTGCAAAGTTATATTTTTAATGGCTTAAGCTGAACGTTTAATAAGATAATCCGTTTTGAAATTCTTGATCCACTTTAAAACATCAGCTAAAATATTTTAGAAAGTGTTAAGTGATACCAGGATTAAATTTCGTTTATTTTTAAACGGAGCTCCGCGGGTATTTTTCTTGGTACACGTTTTTGAACGTGAGTCGGTAATGGTAACTATAAGTGACTATTAATGTAATGTAATTAAAGTAACTAATATTATAATTTTGAAAAAATTAAAATTTCCTAATAATTTTTTTTTCTTTTTTTTGAGGTAATATATAATAAACTGTTAATATTTAACTAATGATTTTATAATCCTATTACAATACAAAATAGTAATATTGCTTTCTATTACGTTAAAACTGAAATTGAATCAGAATTTTCACCTAAAAAACAAAAATCGACGATCTCAGTAGCTGTTATTGTTAACAAACAAGAAAGTATTAAGAGTAAAACGGAACACTGACAATGCACTTGAAGCAAAGTACAAACAATAAACATTCTAAAAACAAAATACTGTTAACAAAACAAAACAGTCCCGCGAACCGTTCACAAAGGGAACTTGAAAAAGATGTCTCAAATTGAATCACGAAAATTCTGTTCACGCAAACTTTTCATATCTATGTCGTGAAGGCGCAATTTTGTGATACATAGGTATTATTTTCTTTTTATTTCTTTTATTTCCAACGGGCATAACCTCAGATTAATATTCAAAGTTGCCTGGAAGGGACATCTCGGGGGACGTGGCAGATTAATATCTTTCAATTGGTCGGCGAGATTGTGACAAATGAAATAATAGTGTGGGATATGGCGGATATAGATGTACTCGTATGTCAATATGTAAGATGATTTGGGAGGTTAGGGCCCCCTTTTACCGCCCAAATACATACCTTACATATATGCTTATATCTGTTGGAATAAACTTATTATTATTACATATGTGTGGAATACTGTTATTTAGATTACGTAATCACATTGGTGTTTTAGACAAAGTCGAAGTCATTTTTACAAAACATTTTTTTTTTTTTTTCTTTTGTTTTTCGCGCATATTTTGGGGCATCGGTTCGGAAAGTAGTTTCTATGGAGAAAAACCGAAGAAACTGTTACTAAACTTGTAATAGCTACCAAAAAGAAAGTGTTTAGCGTTAGCCTTAATATTGCCTTTTCCTAACTTTCGTTCTGGGAACGTAAAATAAGATTATTGGCAAGTTCTCATAATGAATTAAGGTATAAATTCATTAGGCAGGGTAAGCTCCCGTGACGATAATTGCTTGGATGTAACTTTGACATATTATTGGGGACCTGTTTTGTCCCAAGGGAGACTTATTGATTTTCAACGGCTTCTTAAAGGTTAAGGTATAATCAGGTGTATATTAATATTGAGATTGTACCTACCTTTATAAAGCTGGTTGAGAGGTTTGTTAGTGTTTTTTTTTTATTTTGACTAAAATGTTTTTTTTATTAATTAAAAAGGAAAAGCTAAGCTATAAGAGTTTCTTGCCAGTTTTTCTCTGTAGAAATAGATTCTCAAGCCAGTGGTGGTGGTCACCGGTTTTTTAAAAATATCATAACGTTTAAGAACTCTTTTATATGTAGCCTAGTTGAAAAATGTTTTTCGATTTTAACTTTATAATATTGAATGTATGTGTATTTGAAAGTCAATTTTGGATGTTTGAAACAATTAGTGTTACTAAATACTAAATATAAGATTATCTTTTGTTTTTAAGTTGTACCTGAACATAAAATGTTTTATTCATTATTTTCAAACGTTCATGAATAAATAAAATTGTCAGTCAGTAGTAGGGAAATATTGTGGCTTACTATAACTAGGTGTACCCATAGGTTGTATAAAATATATTACATTCTTTTAATATTCTATTATTATGTATTACAATTTATTTGTTTGTTTACAGGTGCGCGGGCCATAAACAACTTGTTAGTGTGTGTTTGTGAAACTATGGACAATGTTCGTGTTTTTTTGAAAGGTAAGTTATTAACTATTGACAATCATTCATATTTTCTGTTTTACTGGTTATTATTTTATTAAAAATACTTGTTTAAAAACAACTATGACACTTATATCGTGACATACCGTTTGACAACTGGGCGAAATTTTATATTAAAATGAATATTTGAAATTTTAACAAATTTTATTTCAAAAATATGCTACTAAATTACTCCATAAATAAACTAGTAATATCAAAAAGTAATCTTTACATTATAAATGAGTTTACACCTTTAATTATATTTTAAATTACTATAAAAGGTAGGTATTTAAACGAATTTCCATATAATTATCGCGATAATTACAGTATCACTAACGAGTTAACACCGCATTTATATTCAATGCATAATTTCCACTTTCCTGGAAAAGTATACAACGGTCATTATACGTTAATGCATTTACAGAGTACGTTTGTATCTTAATAAAGAAAAGCTGTTTGTATTTTAATTGAAACAAGAGTTGCCATACGTGAAATATTGCATTTTTAACGCTGCAACATTATCATCATATTAGCAACAATACGCCTAATTTTAATTTTTCTTTATTTTTTTAAGATTCTTGAATAATAGAATAGTTAGGGGGGAAGGGGGGTCAAGGTTTATATGAAAGTCCACGCAGACGGAGTCACGGCAACAGCTAGTATTATATTATAAGTGTCTTCATAATTCCCTCACATGGAGTTAAAGATAGAATATCATATAAATTTCACATATTAAATTCTATTCGTAACGCCTGCGTAATATCAAATTATTAAGTATTTATTTTTTTATAAAAAGCCACATTTTTATAATATTACTTTAATACGCGAATGATTTTGCTTTATGTTAAAATCAAAAAATAGTTTGGAACGAATGTCAAATTCAATACAGCTGTGAATTTAATTTTGGAAATTCACTTTATTTAATTTTATTTCAAACAATAAAGACCGCACCGGATATATTTAGATGATCTCTGCTCTATTGAGTCACTGCATTTGGCAGAAGTGGCTTCCGTGTCACCTGCCGACATTTACGACGTGTTGAAGTCTTGTTGTAGACATGTTTTTGTTTGTCACACGTTATACCGCTGCATGAGAACCCTGGAAAAAGAAATAAAAAACTTGTAAACGTCATTTGATATTGTGTCAAAGTTGACAGTGACAGCTGTTATTTTTTTATTCGGGTTGCTGGCTGTTTTCGTTATGAATGTATACGTTAAAAAAAAGATCTACCGCATTTTCAAATTGGCTGTCATCAATCAGCAATCAGAGTATTAAATCGGCTGTTAAGTGTCGAATCTATTACATCAAATAATACGCTAACAATTTCAAAGCATTTTATGAACAAGGTCAGGTATAAATGTTATGTTAGAAATATTCGAAGAATGTTGGCGATGAGCGAAATACGTCAATCTAAATATATCTGTAAAGACAATAAGTCATATGTTAGTCATAAAGTTTTTTTATTTAGCTCAGTGTTATGCATTTTTATTTTGGTGATACATCGAAGGTCGTTAACGGTCATTATATTGGGACATAATTGTAACAATTGGGATGACGACTAAGAAATAATTCGATGTCAATACTTATAAAAAAAATTCTACAGCTTTAATGCGCTATATCTAAGTAGTTTTTGATTTGCTATTGACAAAGCAAAAAAGACGAGTATTATTTTTACGAATAAGGTATTAACACTTTCGCAATATTTGGCCGAATAACATGGGCTATAGGTATTAAAAAAAATAAGCAACGGTAGTTACACCTGTAAAATCAAGAAATATATTTACCTTATAAAATAATGAATAATTGGACAAGTTAGATGCCTAGTTATAGTGTTATGGTTTGACTCGTTCTTTTATAGTTAAGAACTCAAGTCCTTCCGTAATCTCCTACGATATGACACCATATCTCAGCATGATATAACTTATACCACATCTCCAGAACACAAACAAGCCATTAAAACTCCGGGCTCATGTACTCGTTATATTAAAAACCAATATTGAATCAGTAATGAAGTTGCAAATTTCTTCAGATTCGGCAGAATAAAAGTTTCGCGGAATCGGTGCATATTTTATAGTGGATTCTGGAAGCTGCGGGTTTCTCTTTAATTAAATCTCACTTTATGTTTATAAGGAGTTGGGAGGAAAGTTTGATGCGGCATAATTTATACCTGATGTGGATGATTTTTATTTGAAAGTTTTAACGGTATTTCGAAATTTTGTGTTTGCTTATTTTTAAGGGTAATTCCGCTTCATCTTTTTAAGTTTGTTTTTATTTGGAGACCTTCAACTTTACAACGTACAACTTTATTTATTTACTAGCTGTTGCTCGCGACTTCGCCCCGCGAACGCGAACTTTTTTTTAGATCATTCAAAGAGGAATAATTCTTTCATACATATTTTTTGGTATCGTGAACCGTTTTTGCAGCGCACGCAAAGGAAGCCCTCAAAGATGAAAAATTTTCCCCGCAAGCAACATTGCAAGCAAAGTGAAGCCATTTCAATGTAGACATTTTTATCTACTTACATAGATCGTCGCAATGTATCGTGTCAAAATTCGTATATTTTTCGTAGATGAAATTTTACCACTTTTAAAGGGCACATTTCTTATAGCAGCAACGTAATCGGTGGGCTTGTGTGCGTGTCATCGAGTATAAGAACGTGCTGTTAACACCTATGGACAATGGCAGCGGCAAAAGCGATTTATATATTGTTATTATATACTCTTTATAATATAATAGCCACTTCCCGCGGTTAAACCTGTGTAGTTAGTTATTTTTTCCTTGTCAGTATAGGTCGCGTCACGGATGTTTAGCGCTGGACGAGAATAGCTGCGCATCGGTAGAATCGCGCTCGTAATTGACGTATTGGTACGAGTAAGACAACACGACTGGGGAACCAATCAATGCTCGCGCACCCGACGATCACGCGCCCTGCGCGCCGTGCCGTCCCCTCGATACCTTATTTTTGATTTCTGCGCAGGTTTAGTTTAGCGCTAAACATTCGTGACGCGACCTATACCGCAAGAAAGTATTCTATGTGCCAATCTCATATCTACCTATATGCAAAACTTCAGACAAAATAATACTACAGCTTTTTCGTGAAATGAAGCAAACATGTTGACAATTGACATGATATTATCTTAAAATGTTTTAAAAAAACTTTGGCTTTTAAATTAACATGCTTTTCTTAATTTGATGATCTTTGAAAAAATAATGGAAATATGATTTATTGAGGCAACACTGTGAAATGTAGATAATAAATTTGATATCGAAAACACTAACATACAACACAGAGATTTCTTATAAGCAACAAAATAACGTGAACAATTAGTGTAGGCTATCGAAACAAGTCTGAATCGTGTTTAACTCGCAAGTAACTATGGCTGAGTTAACTTTATTACAGTGTATGGGGACTATGAGTTTAGCGGGATTAGGTTTAAAAAAAACACACACATACACAATCGCAACCAGACATTTATATAATCATAATATATTCCAAGAGAAAAGTGTTCTGTTGGTATAACCTCGAATAAAATTTCTAATACTTTTTTTTCTGTTCAGTCACGTTACGTTTCGTAACCTTATCCTAATATATATCCAATAATAAATACATGTTTGACTTTTGACTTTGACTTGTCATAGTCAATCATATATTTATTAAACTAGGCTACATATTGTACGGTTCAGAAAGCAGTTTCTATAGAGAAGAACCGGCAAGTATATAGTACGCGTCACGAATCTTTAGCGCTGAACGAAACCTGCGCAGAAGTCTAAAATCGGGTGATCGTCGGGTGCGCGAGCGGTTGTCCCAGTCGTGTTGTCTTTCTCGCACCAATACGTCAATTACGAGCGCGATTCCACCGATACGCAGCTATTCTCGTCCAGCGCTAAACATAAATGACGCGTACTATAAGTCTTAAATTCGTTATCTCGTAGCGTGGTCACCACGAAGCCGGCAATAGTTCACAAAGCTCGTATCGCCAACTGCCACTTCCCATCGGCAACTCATTGGAACGGTATACGATATTTGCACTGCGCAAATTTGGTTAGGTCATAACAATTGACTTGTTAACTATAATAATTTTTTTTTTAATTTCTTCAAAAACAAGCTTTACAAACAAACAAACAGACCCCGGACAGGAACACTCATCAAGACAAAACGAGCTCAAACACGAAAGGGTTGTGTTGTTTAATTACTGAGTTCTTATGGCCACCTTCAGGCTCCATCATCCGATCAGCTCCATGGCCTCCATGTTATAATAATTTTATATTGTCATACGACTTACGCATGCATGCAAAATTTCAACTCAGTCGGTAACAGGGAAGTGGGTCAAATTTTGCTTGCAAGATTTGATTACAAGCAAACAAACATACAGAACCCGGATAGGTGAAGCTAAATAAAAGCTTATAAAAAATATAAAAATGAATCGCAAAATGTGTTCCTAAGATCATAACTCTATAACAACTAAACCGATGTACATAATTATTTTTTTAGAATATACCTGGACGTTTTTAAGCAAAATAAATGGTAGATGTACGATATAGAGTTTCCCTTAGGATTATCGTGAACAAAGTCGCGTTGGACCAGCTAGATGTATTTATTTTGAAGCTATATAATAACATTTAACTATAGCATATAACGTACAACAACATAACAGTCATAAGAATTTAAAAAACGTAATAAAATAGTCTTCATCTATTTGTCTTGATTAAGAATTTTGATTCGAAGCACGCGTCTTGGCATGTAGTTGTAAAGTCTTTTGTCTTCTTGCTGGAAATTTAATATAACTCCAGCCTAGACAGCTGGCTTGAAATCTTAACTTTTTGTTTGGAATTTCGAGAAAATTCTCTCTATTTCTTGGTAAGGTCGACTTGTTAAGACTTGGCGCTTAAACAATGGTTCTGCTAATACACATAATGTTGGTACACGTTCTTCTGTTCTTAAAGCATGTATTATTGTATTGGCCTTTAATAGTACTAGTTAAGGATTTTTTTTATAGTCGGGAAAGTGGTGGCTTGTCAAACTAACCACAGAACAATGTCTACTGTCCTTCGGAGTTTTCATTCTACTTTTATTATTCCCACCTTTTTTAGTTAATAGTTGGGTAGTAATACCTAATGCTATAATTATGTTTAATATGCACGATTATTTTAAGTTTTAAGCAATTAGTAGATGTCTTAATTGACTTAAAAAAAAATTGTTTTCTGCCTTCAATATGTTCAGAGAAATGCCATTTAAAATTGGAACTGCCATATACTAAAAACTCTTGAGCGATGCAGAAAATGCATAAAGAATTCAAATGGCTCGCATCATGTCCGATATTCTGTAACGTTTCAGCCAGTAAATTATAGTATGTCGTTAGCGAGAACATTAGACTAAGCGCAATCTCATAGAGCTAACGTCATCTGACGATTATTCTAGAATTTTTCCTAACGGTTATGAATTATGATCTTGGTTCTTTGGCGGCAATTTGTTAAAGCTATGTACATCCTATGCTTTGGATAGTTTGCCGAAATTTTGTGCGTTCTGTATTTAAATTATTAAGTTTTTTATTGTTAAATATCATTTATTGTAAGTATTTTTTAGCATTTATTGCAAGTATTTATTTTAAGTTTATTTGCAAGTATGTTTCAATTTTTAAAAATAATTGTATTAGGTCTTGAACTGACTTTAACATCTAAAAAATTAATATACATAGGAACTTATCGCTTTAATGGCTAAAATCCCTTATATCGTAGCAATGTTATAATTTGCAAAAGATTCTAGTTGATATAGCTTACTAGTTGTTGCATAATTAGTTATTTTTAATTATGAAATTTTGTATGGGGAATGAAAACCTAATTCTACCAAGAAGAGTTTATCTCCTACAAGGAAATGTAAGTAGCTTACTTAAAAAAGTATTTCTTATGTGCCGTGAGTTTTTATATGAACTGATGTTAAAATGCAAAGAAAATTCTTACAACCTTTTCAGAGTTATTTTTTTTAAAAAAAAAAGGAAAATTTTAAATGCAAGGAAGTGTACACGTTAGCAAAATCCTTTGATATAATATAATTAATGTTTTCATACATTTTTTGCAATAATTCAATATAACTTTAAAAGTATAAGCTTTAGTTAATATAATGCTTATGTTTATGTTAACAATTTGAGGTTATCAATACATAGTATAAAACCAAGTCGCTATCCGCCGTCGGCCTGTCCCTATGTATGCTTAGATCTTTAAAACTACGCAACGGAATTTGATGCGCTTTTTTAAATAGATAGTGCGATTCTTAAGGAAGGTTTATATGGATAATATATGCGAGCGAAGCCGGGTTACTAACGATAAACTAGTTGGGTCTGTGAGACTTTGTCCTACGGCTACTCTTATTTTCACTGCGTAAAAACTGGTACTTTAAAGAATTCTCTAAAAACATTGTAGTTGGTTCCGCTATTCACAAGTAATGCATGTAATAAATCAACATATTTGGAGATTCATTTTTATATTTAGTAGGTTCTTTGAACACCTGTATGTTTTATAAAAGCTAATGTTCTATTTTAAAAGGTTCATACGAATATTAAACTCTCCACAATATCAAAAATGGTTTTCTGTCTTCTTTGCTTATAGGCGAAGTTAATTGATTATTTACAAATATTTTTACCCAGATCACTGTTAATATAACAAAGCATACTCATCTTTATGTATAACGAAAAGACTTCCCCAATTTAAGCAAAGAAAAAAAAACAAAATACAATACGCGTGTCCAAAAATAAAAATATCTCATTGTGATTGATTTTCAATCGCGATTGCGATAAAACGGTCTTAACAAAGCGAAATTATCGACAGTGCGACTTCACAACGAACGTCGAGCGGACAATAGAAATCTTCAAAGAGAATTTTCTAGAAAAAAATCGCTGATTTACAGAAATACGCTCAGTAAACGCTTGCAAATATATTGGGTCAGGCTTTGATATTATTTTCGGGTATTGCTTAAATGAGATAAAACCTTTGAAGGCGCAAGAAGGATTATTTTATTATGCTTATGAAATTTTCTGTCCCGTCTCGAATTTTATGGTACGACGCATTTTGTCCTATAACAGGGTTTATTGTTACAACTCGACTGGGTAGCACAATTACAGCTTATTTCCTCCAAGAAAATATTATTTAGAAAAGAGTATTTTTTTGGCAGATCGTTTAGCCATTAAAAGTAAAACCTCCTCAGAAAAAATCGGCGTCAATTAAAGCTATTTTTTTTCTAAATTATAGTTTACATAAACTCATAGTTATGACCCAAGCGGGGTAAGCTGCTAGTATATGTGAAAACAACGAAATAATAAAATATACCAGATACATATAAAAGTTAAGAATAAAACCTTGCAGACGCACAATGCGTTCGTAATCCGTTAAGCCCCAGGTTGAGAAATAACCTGCGCTTAAAGTAACTCTTACGTAAGAACGCGAAGATATTGTATTATATATTATAGTCATCATGTTCACGCGATACCCTTCAGGGTTTACGACTGGGATTATGACGGACAAAAAATCGTTTGAGCGACGCGCTGTCTCACGGGGCAGGGCGGGATTTGAATCTCTTGGTGAACGCTATAGCCCTAGTAGTTTTTTAACCACAATGTACTAGCTACGCCTGGTTGCTAAACATATCTAATGTAGAGATAGTCTAAAATAGAAAGTACAAATAATATTAGTATACAAAGGAATTTTTTGTCGGTGAGTGAGATCGAAAATTCTGGATCTATTAACCGTCTACCGCTTTATAATTATTTAAATTGAAACCGCGTCGCATCGCAGTATGAAACGAAGCACAATTTTATAATTTCTGATGGTTTCTGTGACCCTGTTAGATGTTTTAATGCAACATGCTATTTCCAACGCAACCTCCTAAGCTTAAAAGGATATTTTTTTGTATCCTAATAAAAACAAAATTTCAAACTTATTAAATTTCACACGCAACGTTAAAACAATCAATTAAAAGTCAAACTAAGCCGAAGCCCCAAGCCCCGCATTTATGTTCTTCTAAATATAACGAAAATTCGGGACTGTTTTTGAAACTTCATGGGATGGATACGTTAATACGGAAAAAGCTGAAAATGTGAATAAGGTGTGCGAAGGTGTCAAAATCTGGTCGAGGGGTCGTTTTACGTGTGAAATTTCAAAAGGTCATATGTGTTTACTGTTAAAATACCTGAAAATGTTGAAGTGTCGAAACTGGTCAACGTGAAATTTCTTCTTAATGATGATGATAGATGTAGATTTGAGAAGATTTAAGACTTTTATAAACTACTTGTTTTACCCACGCCCGCTTACATAAATAAATATTCTTTATTTAAAATACTAAAGCCCATGTTCCTTCTGATATGTCCAAAAATATTTCATGATGATCGGTCTAATAGTCTCTGTTGGTAACGAGCCTCTGTTGCAATACACTTATTGAAATATTATTAATTGGCGCCGATTTCCTGCCATAGCCTTGTCATCTGCTCCATATTCTTTGATCTGACAAATAATTTATAAAGTAAAAACCCAAGCCAATATTTTGTAATAACCAAAGCAATCCAAGACTAACTCAAAAATCAAACCAACCCAAAAACTAGCCCAATTGGTGTAGATCGAAATCAAACAATAACCAAACAGTCTAACAATATTGTATAAGTCGCACAAAACGGCAGACATGTTGAAACTAAGAAAGGCACCGTATTACAAGTAATGGATCGTAAACAAAATTCTGCGTCAAGCATACAACTTAAGTTTATTTCTACTACTTTTACGACTTGGTTTTATTTTCGACTCATATTTTGCGCAGCGAATGGATTACGAATTTAAGGTCCAGTGAGTTTAGCTTTGGATTAGATATAACGCAGAGTATACTATTTTGTTATATACTTGAGACCATTATAGGGTAACATTGTATATAAAAAACTTCTTTTTGATTGACTCCATTTAATACAAACAGGTTTCCTATAGCACTTGTCATTAATATATCAATCAAACTTATAAGTCTTATCTGAACTTAAGAACATATTATTTAGATAAGTATTTTACTAATAAAAACACATTTTTTATAAATGAAATAACATAGACGATAACAGTAACCTAAAAAAATTGTATAAAGTTCGAAATAAAAACAATCATGTATTAATTGGTTATTATGGTTTAAGGTAAAGAATTTCAATCCTTACTTTTTAGTTTACTAGCTAACCCAACATATTAAAATAAGGCTTTTGTTTTATCTTACGTAATAACATAGGGATATAAGCTCTGGGTCTTCCAATCACAGTAAATAAAAGTACCAATTCAAACAAAATATTCTACCATAACCGCAAGCATCAAAACGGTATTAGCAGTGCAAACTGTTACGCGGTTGATTGCTTAACTTTGTATTGCTTCTGCAGAGCACTTCAATAAATTCTCACAGTACGCCGAGAAATTTCATAAGGAAAATTATAAATAAATTTACTACGGTGCAAACGAGTATTGTGATGCTTTGAAGCTAGGATCGTCAAGACTTACATTGGATTGTTGACATTGTATAGATTTGAAATATTCTTTGGGGAAGGCTGCCATGACAGGAGTGGCGTCGTGCTGTTAAGCGTGCCACCAACATCTGAATGAACTATAAAGAAGAATTCTTTAACTACAGAAAGAGATTACTGGGCCAATGAGTCTTAACATCTTGTGACTCAAAGTGGGGAGCGTCAGTGTAGTGCACCTTCTGTCCCGAGTAGCTTTAGCAAAGTTCCGGGTAGCACTGCATTGGTTATGGGCTGGCGTTTCTCTTAACATCAGGAGTACGTCCAGCTCGTCTCCCTACTTCATCGCATAAAAAAAAAGATACGTTATTTGCAAGTGATATTAGCTTTACTATACGAGCCACGCGGTTTTACCTGCGTAGTTCCCGTTTTCGGATCCAAACCAGGATATCAAGTATCCTACGTGTTAATCTACGTGCATGCCAAATTTCAGCCAAATCGATTCTGTAGTTTTTGCGTGAAAGAATGACAACTTTCAAATATCTATACTCGCAATATTTGGACTTTTATGGTATTTGCAAGCTGTATGGATCTTGAATGACGCTTAAGTATATTTAAACGAGATTTAATTTTAAGCCATCAAGTTTCCGCAGAAAGTTAGTAATGCAATTTATACTCTGGGGGCCTACCACCATCTTTTACAAAACTATCATGTATCAGGAACGTTTTTTTTCAAGTTGGCATTTCATGGTACGCATTGAGTGAATAATTTACGTAATAACGTTACAAAACTTCTGATCAAAACAATATTAAAATAAGCTTATTATAAACATGTCATGGTACGAAATTCGAAAGTAAGATTATAATAATACTGCTTTACTTGATGGTGGTTGACCCCCTGTCCTTCAGAGTAGGTTACATACAACCTGCCTTTCATCTATATTTGAAAAATAATAACGTACCACAAAATGTATCTATCCGTTTGCAATATCCGAAGCAAACCAGCTATCAATAAGCGTTCTCCGCCCTAAGTGGTATTAAATTTATATTACAATAGTTGCAAGCGTTTATCGTAAAACAGTGAGATAGGTACAGTTTCCCTTAAATGGTACTTTTATATCATTCCTCCTTACCTCTCGAGTTTTATTGTCTTGACCCAACCTCTATAAAATGATATCAGACGTCGATTATTTTGAAGCGTTTTCTATGAATTCGAAGATCAAATATTATTGAATAGTATCGGATTATTGGAAGCTTCTTACATCTATTATATGTTCGTAAAATATAGTTTTGGTGATATAATGTATATACATTAATAATAAGTTGACGAAAGTGCTACAAAATTCCTTTAAGGGACTTGTGATAGAAAGTAATAATCTATAAAATATCTTGCCAATATACAGCTACTAATAGCTAAATGGTGTTATACCATCAGGCAAATCTTCAGTTAATTTCCTTACTATCAAAATCTGTCATTACATAGAACAAAGTAGCTATCTTGTGTATGTCCTATATGTATCTTTAAAAATACGCTTCTAATTTTCATGCGATTTTTTATGAGTAAGAGTGATTTATGAAGAAGGTTTACGGCCAAAAAATGTTACCCACTTGCATAATTTTATCTATATGCATAATATGCATATTATATTATAATAAAGGCAAATGCCATTAAAATTTGTTTGTACTTAGTATAAGTAATAATTGTAGTATAATCGATCTTCTGTCCGTAAAAACTTTATAGCAAATTCAAACCATTTTTTACGCAAATAAATGTCACAAAGTGCTACATGTAGTACGCAATACAAAACTAATAGAATTACTAAAGGAAAACAACATACAATCAATAGTTATCGACACAAATGTCGGCATAAAAAGGGCTCAAAGTTTGCCGGTAAAACTTTATCGTGCCAACTGTTTTCTGCTCAATTAAACGCTAGTAACGTATGGGTGTATAAATGGTTTGGATAATTAGCTTTTTGCTTATGTTATAGAGTTATTTAACATATATCTTTTGTTTCTTTCTAATGAAAATATGATTTAGAAATTATCCATACTAATATTATAAATGCGAAAGTAACTGTCTGTCTGTCTGTCTTTCCATCACGCTAAAACCATTCAACCAATTAGAACGAAATTTGGTACACATAGGCAACTTTTTAATTGGAAAAAAAGGGTTATAAGGGGAGAAGGGGGGCAAAATTCATATGAAAGTCCACGTGGACAGAGTCGTGGACAACAGTTAGTTACATATAAATTGAATCGGTGTTGCCAAGTCGCTGTTATATTTTATTTATAACTTTAGTGAAACTTGTGTAGTATGTATTTTCAATTTAAATTTAATGTATTCATTGTTTTTTGCTGTTATATATTAATAGTTTCACGATACTGCTACAATTTTTTTTTTATCTTTTTTTAACATATAAGCCAAAAAAGCAGGCGAGAACCTTGAATAAAATATACTTGATAATGATATAGTTAATAAGTACAATTCAAACAATAAAACATAATTACTCACTTCCTTACTTACATATTAGTACGAAAACAAGCTCCTCCCTAACGCAGAGTGGTACATTTTCTTCTGATTTACGAGAACATGATATAAGCAATAGACCACAGCTGTCTGAAATACGATGCAAATGTAGCGTGAACTTATTTTCAACCGACTGCGCCGAAGGCAAAAAGAAGGATAATGCTTTTGAGTATAAAAATATCTGTTAATGTACCTATGTCGCAATTTTTAGACCTACACTTTTAAATAATTATTAAATGAGGTGTAAACAAATTTGTAGTAATTGGTAACAGGGAGGATAGCAAAGCTTCTATATACTGCGATAGTCACCGAAAGACTCACATGAGCATAGTCCAATTTGTCTGTAAGGTACGACGTGGAGGTATAGTGCGCGTCATTTATGTTTAGCGCTGGACGAGAATAGCTGCGCATCGGTAGAATCGCGCTCGTAATTGTAGTATTGGTGCGAGAAAGACAACACGACTGGGACAACCAATCAACGTTCGCGCACCCGACGATCACGCGCCCCGCGCGCCGCGCCTTTACCTGGATACCTTATTTTTGACTTCTGCGCAGGTTTCGTTTAGCGCTAAAGATTCGTGACGCGTACTATACGTTTTTAATAATATGTCCATTGTTCACGCTAAACAAAGCTCAAGGTGTGCCAGATTTTTTGCCGGTTCTTCTCTGTAGAAACTGAACCGGTGGTAAATGTTTTGTAATACCATGACGATTCAAAAGTGTTACTATATGTAGCCTAATTGAATAAAGATACTTTTGACTTGACTTGACTTGATTTGAACATCCATACCAATTTTTAGCACTATGGGAATTATTGTAACCTATTAAACCTAACCTAACCTTACTTTTATTTTAAGGACTAATTTGACTGGACTAATATTTTAGACGAAAGATTCAAACACAAAAAAAATCTTTCTAAGATTAATTACATATTAAGTATCAAAAGGAATTCTTGGTAATATTCGTATCACAAATATTTCCGATAGTGGTCAAATCAAAATATATCTCCAGACCTATATTCACACAATGCATTCCCATCGCCCCAGCTATTACGAAGTCGCCTAGTTTTAAAACTTTTCCTTGTTATTTTACTGCAAAGGTCGGAAAATATTTTATATAGCTTTTATATAGCTGAAGTTTTCTTTACAAACATAAGTGTTTGGTATGTGTATAAATAAATATGAGCCAGCTAAATATATGTACGTGCATAACTTTGTAACGACTGCACTGAAACGTATAAATCTTTTTTGAAATAAAATTACCGACGTATGTTAATTGGATGAAACCTGAATCGCGCTATTAATTTTTTTTGAGACCGTACAAATATCATATCTAAAAGTACAAACGAAAATCCAACCAGAAATAAGCCTATTAAAAAACAGCAGCTTTTAAAAATTATAATTTTTTAATAATGGATATTACCATAAATAAAATATTACTGAAAATTCATCGATATCACAGCACATCCCTAATTCATACAATTGTCTTCAAATGTAAGCGCCCTTAAGGACATCTGCAGAGCGAAGAATGTTATCAGCTCGATTTTAGCGCGAATCGAGGGCGATAGAAGAAAATCAAACAGTTCCTCGCAAATCCGGTGTAAATGGAAAAAACCTCTCTACCAAAACGATCTAGACGGGAATAAAGAGCGAGGTCGAATAGTGATGGGGTAGTGTCGATTATTCTTATCGATAGTTCAGGGTATTATAAAAATGTTAAGGTTTTATTTATCTGTATTTATTATATAAAAGAAAGATGGGTTTGTTATACACTTATAACTCGAGAGCGGCTAGGACAATTTTCATGGTTTTTGGTTTGTTGGTTTTTTCTCCGGCCCAAATAGCAGAATACATCTTATAAATAATGAAAACTTTATAAAATTTATAAGAAAGTGACACGCAGACAACAGAGTCGCAGGCAACAGATAGTAACAAATAAAACAATTACTATCTTAACTCATTTTTTTTATAAATGCTTTATATTATCTGAACTATTTCGTACAATTCTTAGTTTTCAAATCAGTATAAAGTCTAAATGTTTTTTATTAATACGATAAAATAATATAAAACTTTACAAACGTTTGTTGTAACAATTTCTTACCACCTCTATCGCAGAAACGAATTTATTACATAAACATATATAGATAAAAATGTATTAACCAAACTCAAAACTCGATTTGGCTTAAAATTAGTCACAAAAGATTATTTAACTCCGCAATTGCCTTTTGAAGTACGGTAATCAAATAAAGATGATATCGACAGAGCCCAGCCCTATCGCACACACCATTTTCCGTGTCGATAAGCATCTACGGCGGTGATAAACTGTGTTCCGCTATATACATCACTAGATGCCACTTTTAGGGCAAACAAAACACTTTAATTAACTTAGAGATATGATCGAACAATGAAGTGAGATATTTTAGTTTTAATCTTAATAACAATCCTCTTCTATGTAGTCTATGACACTCAGCAATAATGTAGCTTTCTATTGGTGAAAGAATTTTAAAAATCGGTTCAGTAGATCCCGAGATTACCTATCACAATTTTACAAACACACAAACTTTTATTATTTATATATTAGTATAGATATATTACGTGTCACCTTGTTTGTCCTCGATTGACTCCTAAACTACAGAGCCGATTTAAAATTAAATTTGCAAACTGTGTGCAGTTTGATCCAACTTAAAAGATAGGATAGCTTACACCTCGGTATTGCCCCGGGAACGGAAACCACGCGGGTAGAACCGCGGGGTACGGCTAGTTGTATTTATAACTGTAGGTTTAATATAGTATTGGTACTTGGTTATCTTTTCTTGACGGTTCTTCTCTATAGAAACTGCCTTCTAAGCCAGTGGCAAATGTAGTCTATCTAGCCTAGTTGAATGAATTTTAAGTTTCTCGCATTAAAGTTGACTAACACACACAAACATACACGCTCAAACACACACACACACACACACACGCATCCAGTAACTTATTCATATATATCAAGAGAGCTGTGTATTGCGTTGTTTCTTGATTAAGATTTAGTCAATTTTCTATCTCTTTAATATGTACCTACGATATATACTATAACTAGTAGTTCCCCGTGGTGTTTTCCACACAGTTAAACGTAACTCTTGTTAAGCACTGGAGATTCATTTTCCTTGCCCATATCTTAAAGGCCGACAACGCATTTGCATATTATAAAACAATAATTTAGTATTTGGTTAGTATGTAGTATTTATATTATACGAGTAAACTATCCAAACTTAAAAATTGAGATTCAAGTAATAATGAATGTTTTATAATATAGAACTTCTCACAGAAATAGTTAATCCCCTATGAGGGCAGAGACCTTCGCAAAAATTCATTAGTTTTTATCCTTTAGGGAAATACACATAAAACCCTTTTAATATTACGAAGGTGTTAGAGGATATATGTATAATAATGATCTTTATAATTGGACTGACAAAGTTTAGATAAAGAGTATTAGTTGACTATATGAGTGATTTTGAAAATCAATTTTAAAATAAAATACAGGATTTTTGTGATTCTATTATTTATAGGATAAGATCATTATTACTCGTAACCATCCAGCTTTGATTTTTTCTTTTAATTTTTGTGAAGATTTTAATTTAAGTTATATCGGGCTTCATAATATGATTAAATCCCATTGCATTGCTTGATAGAAACCCACGTACTGATGTACAGGCGAAACACATATCTCGTGACAGCTCCCTGGTACTCTGAAACATTTTTCTGAGCTGCTTAATAACCTACTAGAACAAAAAAACTGTTGCAAATCTTCAAAAATATTCATTTTTTCCCTTACAAAAAAATCTTCCCATCTCACGTTAAACCTTAAAAACTAGCGAGTAGCGACCCACGCTGGCTTCGCATATATAATGCATGTATTATACATTTAAACCTTCTTTTTGAATAAATAAATAAATATTTTCAGGACATTTATACATAGCGCCATCTAGTTCCAAGCTAAGCCGAAGCTTGTGTTATGGCAACTAGATAACGGAATAAATTACATATACATACTTTTCTTTTGTAAATACATACATACAATACATAGCAACACCCAGACCCCAGAAAAATACAAATGTAAATTACAAATATATTTTTCCGGTGTGGGAATCGCGCAGAAAGCAGTTGTGTTACCACTGCGCCAAGCGGTCGTCGTCACTCTATCTAATAAAACTTCATGAGAATCGATTGGGTCGTTTTAAAGATTTTTGCATACATAAGGTTATATCCTTATAACTTTATAACAAATACTGAAACGCAACTTAAAATTGCCTAAATTTATTGTGCGTATGAGTATTTGGCCGTTAGTTTTCTACCATTTAGAGATTACATTTATAAACTTCATACTTCTCTGCTGTCTTTATACTACTAAATAGAAAAAGAACTTTATTACACTAAGTAACAAACCGTCCACGAATTGCTCCCGAAAATATTATTCTATTAACTTATGCTTTTCCTAATTCAGGTCAAACGAATAATATAAAACGTAGTTTCGGTCCAGCAAATGTTGTCCTTTGTAACTAAGTTACTGTGACACATTGTTTCTTCTGCGATTGTGGAATTTTATGGCTGGGACTTGTACCTACTTGTTACGTTCCATACAATAAAGTCTCGATTGTAATAAAATATTATTGTTCATTAGTAGATGTTTACGATAATCCATACTAATTTTATAAATGCGAAAGTAACTCGGTCTGTTCGTCACGCTTTTACACCAGAACTACTAAACCGATTGTTATGAAATTTGGTGCACAGATAGTCTAGAGCCTGAGATAAAATATAGGCTACTTTTTAACTGGAAAAAAGGGTGATAGGAGGGGGCAACTGTTAGTACAATATAAAGGCAAGTATTGAGATTGTGAAGAATTTGTGGATATCTGAATCGCGCTTCTAATTTGTTTAAGACTTAGAATATTAACTTCAACATCAAACTTTTGAGGCCTAACGTTCGGCAAGTCAGTTATAAGACTGGATAGATCCTCTTTGGTCCTCCTTTTCATGATCCTTTGGTTCAGAAGATGACCACCTTATCGCTAGTTGAACTAAAACAATATTGAATTGTTAAGCAATAGAATGCTATTCATTTATCAATTATTGTTTGGTATAATAGTCACAAAAATATGACATACAGGTATGCCAACTTCATTCAAATCAATTTAATAGATTTTCCGTGAAAACACGATAAATAACATCTTTCGCGTTTATATTATTAGTAGGATAAATAAAACAATTATTCTAACAAATTAATTACGCAGCTAGAAATATAGATGTCACAGAAATAGACATAAAAATGCGCACACCGGCAATTTATTATACAATTTCCCAAAGGAACGCGAGAGGTTTCTTTTTGCGAGAAACGTTTTTTTCAAGCAAGATTTGCATGACGAGAATTATCTATCCACTGTCACGTTAATACGAGAAATTAGAATATTTTTTTCAGTATGACTTCTGTGTTATTCATAATGTTTTCATTCGGGAACGTTTTTCCGATCTACTTACGTGTTTTGGTAACTTTTTACTGTATTAATCGCTTATAATATTTAAAGAAGAGACAGTTCTTTAGGAGCGAATATTTTTTTTTGTTTTCTTTTTTTTGTGAATATTCGTATATTGTATAATAAGAAAAAAATCGGTACATTAACAAAAATTCAAATAAATCGTCTATATATATATATATAATTAAGTAGATTACACACCTTATGTCACTCACACATAAAAACTCACGCAAGACTGCATTAGTAAAAGTATTTTTTTCGACATAAAAAATCCCAACCAAAACATACAATATGCTTGTTCGATTTCAAACTATTTATAACTAATTCAAATTTAAATCAAACACAACAATAAATTCAATAACCAATCGCTTTTCAAACATTTATTCCATTATAATACCCACACGCACACACACACAAATAAGTGGGTTATTTGTTTGTGTGTGTGTGTGTGTGTGTGTGTGTGTGTTCTACATACACTCACAGTCTAACACGTATTTCTAAAAGTCGTATTTGTATTATAATAGGCCTCGTTAATTCGAGCGAATCCCGAAGGAAATTTAAAACATATTGCTGTGCGGTATTTAGTTAGGTTGGATCGCGTGGATTTTTTCCGTTGCAACCGTTGGGGAATCGAAATAGATTGTTCTCGAAATAATATCGCTTCTCGTTTTTAATCGCTCGGAAATATGGAGCGTTTAATGTGCCCCTCGTGTAACCAGTTAATGGGTTTTTATTGTTATAATGGTTTTTAAGAATACTTAGTCTATTTGCTGTTGTCTTATATAACATTATCTAGTAGTCTAGACCAGTTTATAACTATGACGTAAGTATTCTGTACTCTTTACTACTACTGGTACTAGTACTATTCTTTTGATATTTTATTTAAATTAAAAAAAAAAGCGTACCTTTCCTTAAAAGGCCGGCAACACACTCGTCACATCACGAGTGCTCATGGGTGGCGCTGATCACTTTCCATCAGGTGACGCGCCAGTTCGTTTGCCCCCTATTATATAAAAAAAAAAAAATTATCGTCAAAAAGTAATAATTTTAATGTCGGTTTTAGACTAAATTATTACCGTATGTAATTTGTAATTACTACAATATAATTATTGTGGTGAATATAAACTTATCCTACTAACAGATTACATATAAGTCCTTCGTACAAATTTTTTTATTTAATTTTTTGAATTAAACAGATCAGGCTGCTTTTATAGACAACTAGCTGTTGCCCGCGACGCCGTCCGCGTGGATTTTCATATAAACTTATAATCCTTTTTTCCAGTTAAAAAGTAGCCTATGTTTTATTTCAGGCTCTAGACCATCTGTGTACCAATTTAATTACAATCGGTTCAGTTTCATTAGGCGTGAAAGCATGACAGACGATGCACAGACAGAGTTATTTTCGCATTTATAATATTACTAGCCGCGCCACGCGGTTTTACCCGCATTCATGCATGTATTATAAACACCCATGTATTATAAACCTTCCTTAAGAATCACTCAATTTATCAAAATCTGTTTCATAGTTTTAAAGATCTAAGCATAAATAGGGACAGACTGACGGCGGATAGCAACTTTGTTTTATAATATGTATTGAAGTTGAATATAATACATTGACGAGTACATATTGTAAGTTGTACATGTTGTATGTAATGAAATACACAGGAGTCACTCTCACATAAGCAAATACTCAATTTATCTTAAGTCTGCAAGCGTTGCACGTGCCTCATCAAAGCACGTATTGTTTTAGCTCAGACGTTACTCAGCTACGGAATAGTAATTATTTTGTCTCTAGTTTCTATATTACATGTATATTGCATGTTCGACAACAAACAGGCAGTAGGCGTTTGTTCCTTTTTGTAAGTCTTCTCTGCTTATAAATGCTTATAAAGCATGCAGTGACTATTTGACTTTTAACTTAAGAGAATCTAAAAATGTCGGTATCAAATTACTTAAATTCGTTTTAATATAATTTATAGGTTAAGGTTTGCATTCAGACACAAATTTCACTATAATGAAATTATTTCAACTCGATTAAAAATGTCAGAAGTATACGCGCGAACAACTTCCCGTTATTATAGATTTAAAATTAGCTAGTACCAAATGACGCAAATAATTGAAATTAAAAAAAATCGGCAACATACATACCTATGTTATCTTATGACAATGACTCGTTTTAAATCATTTTTAAATAGTGTAAAACAAAGTCGATTTCTTCATTCTGTTCGGGTCTTTATACGACCACATAATATTAAAAAAAACAAACGTTGATCGACGGGTTTTTTATCAGATAAAGTGAAGTTAAAAAGAAACATTTTTCCTTACATCACCATCATAAACCTATTTCTTTCTTAATATAATAATTCGAAAAACTCCCAAATCATTCCTCTCAGTACGATACTAGAACCCAATTTATAATGTAATGTCACGTTACGATAAAGATCATGCTATTTAGTCGATCTATCAAGCACTCAAGCAGAAAGGTTCAATCACAATTATCGTAAAGAAAACATCGCGAATTAAATCCGGCGAGAAGAAAGGGATCCGATTTCGTTTGTAGAGCCTTCAACGACATGGCTATTTCCTGTCGATAGCCTTATCACTCGCTAGAGCTTATATAAAGGTGCTATCTACTAGTAGAAAAGATAGTAGCTAGCTATACTATATATTGTAAAAATACATAGCGTCAAGTATTGTGATCCCCTTCAATGATTTCTTTTGCGTAGGAGCGACAAACGATTACTTGTAATATGTTTTAAAGATGGGAGAGGTGGTTTTATTATATGTGGAAGTAAAATAATTGAAACGTACGTCAAGTTTAAATGTAAATATTTTGTTATAGTGTTTCCGTGCACTTTGCAAATAAGGAATAAGTTATATTTTCATTTAAAATAATTTAATTTGTATTATACGAGCTGCTGCCCGCTACTCCCTCCGAGTGGACTTTCATATAAACTTAACCCTTCCTCCCCCCCTTCACCCTTTGAAACCTTTTTTCCAGGTAATAGTAGCCTATGTTTTTTCTCAGGCTCTAGACCATCTGTGTATCAAATGTATGTTATGTAAAGAAAGACATACAGAGTTAATTTCGCATTTATTACATTAGGTTTAGATAAATGTAATAAAAGATAATAAATCACTATAGCACGAATAATGGAATAGGATTTTTCACGACGCGCTTGAAAAATTTTTATTTGACTTAAAAAATCTTAAGTACAAATTAATTATTTTAAAACGAATTAATGAGACATCTTTAAATTAAGAGTATTTTTGAGTAAACGAAAAAAAATGTCCACTGGTCAAGACACGATTTAAACTGAATACTAGGATACAATTAATTGATAGGAGCTATATTTCGCTTCACTACTGAGACATGGCCCTTAATGTTTTTTACCCTGGCGTTATAAAAAGGTAATTAGGAAGTCGTTAGAAGGGAACTGAAGGTGCTTTGCTTCATTACTGATTGCTTTGTTAGATGAACGCGTACCGTAATAATACGTACCTATAGTATAATTAGATTCATAAGTAATTATTTTGGATAAAGAATATCGTATTGATGAGATTTTTCGTAGTTTTGAAGACATTTAGTCTTGAAAGTTATCATGGGAGTTATATTACTGTGAAATGTTGTTTGAAAATTGCTGCGAAAAGATTTGCGTTTTTTTGTATACCAATCCGTCTTCTATTCTATTCTAATTAATAATGCGAAAATTGTGAGGAATGGACTTTTGTAACTCGTTCACGTATCAAAAAAAATAAGAACACTGTATTGGTAAAGCATACATTTAACAAACAAAGGAATTTAATTAAAATTCTATTTCAAATGTATCTTCATTCAACTAGACTACATATTGTAACACTTTTGAGTCGCCATAGTATTATAAAACAAATATGTACCACCGGTTTAAATATAGCATTAGGTGGCCTCATCGGTAGGTTATATAGGGATATTTTCCAGACTACTTACTGGATTTCGTTGAAAACTAGAATGCAAGTAGATTGTAATCTAGATAAGGACATATTATTAAATAAAAATAAAATAAAATAACAAACACTTGATTGTGACAAAGAAGGAATAGAATAGCCAATTATTGCTATTGAATCGTCTGTGAATCGAATTGTGGGTAAAACCACAGGGCGTGGATAGTATTTTAATCTTATAAGACTCCACATACTTCGTCATGCTGTAAACTTTGAGTGCTGAAAACGTCGCGTCGAGGCTAAAACATAGAAATATGTTTCATAATATAGCTTATAAAAACCTTTTTTATTGCAACATCAAGACTACTCTACTATATTATGCTTTTATAGCTTACCCTGAATCGCGGTAACGGTCTTAAATTAGTACCTTCTCGACATAGTATTTATGTTATCTAATGCCTTTTTATACTCATAGACCTTAGGGAAAGAAACATGAACTAAAACCACACTGTTGTCCCTTTTTGTAGACTCTAAAAAAAGCCTAAGTTATACACAGTATACACTATTTCGTAAAATTCTTTGCTTAGTTTAAAATAACCTGCTAGACGCTAATAAAATTACCAAAATGATGATTCTCAAAGACAAAAGAAATGCAAACGTCTGTGTACGCTGTTAAGCTATGTTCGTGACTGTAGAAGATTTAATAAAAGATAACTATGTGTCTGGACACATTCAAATACAGCTTTTTTATAATATGAAGAGGGGAGACGAGCTGGACGCACTCCTGATGGTAATAGTAACGTCAGCCCATAGCGAATGCAGAACTCCGGATGCCATCTGGAACTGTGCTATAAAGCCCAACTCCGGGCAGGGGTGCACTACACCGACGCTCCCCACTTTGAGTCATCAGATGTTAAGACTCATTGGCCCAGTAATCACGCAGCTAGTATGAAACATGGTTTCAACGTATTATAGAAGAAGTAGCTGAGTGATTTGGGTCTGTCTGTGAAATTTCAAAATTTACAGCAGCAGTTTAGTAATCTTCTACACAAAAAGTACCGAATGAATATAATTTATAGTAATTGTTATTTAGATTTCTGTAAACTAAAATTAATAAGAGATCAATAGTAACAATTACGATGATATTTTCATTCGCAACCATTACCAATACCACGCTAAGCTTATGTCGTAGCTGTAGAGATAGTAGATAGCAAATAAATTACGTAGACAAACATTTCTTTCAATGACTAAAGATAATTCATTAAAACAAAATAAACATTTTTGGAAAAAAAAAGTATCTACTCATAAAGAAAAGTCATAACCCAAGCTTTTATTCAAAAAGCCACTTGAACATCCAAAAATTTCGACAAATCGTAAACCGATAAATTTCGCCAAGAGCTCCATTAACATTTTAAAGCGATATCTTTTATTGATACACTTAAAATCAAATAATTCGCAAAGATTCAACGCTGACCTATATTGAGAATCGTTGTCTCCCGAAAACCTGTTCGAGTTTAATACATTTTAATAATTCAACTACGAATATTCCTTTGAAATCGGTTTATTACTGTTTGAAGTCTTTACGTTTTATTTATAGAATTGTGTTTATTATATTTAATAGTAAACGAGTCTTATTTGTTCACATTGTTAATGTAATTTATTAGAGCTTTAACCCTCCATTCACTACTGGGTTTGTGACACCCAGCCGCACTTTGATGACGGATGTCCACTATCCTGCGACGCTATGGCTAAAGTTCTCTCATTATATCATTTAGTAACGTCTTGATTTCAGGTACGCTAGGCTTCGAAAAAATTGAGCGAAGGATGGAAAAAATACAAAGTTTTTTCTCACGCTGGGGTTTATTAAACCCCACGTAGTGCACGGAGGGTTAAAAAATAAATAATTTGCAGGTTTGTATTTGAAAACTATATAAATAATGCTGAACCAACTGTCTGTAGATCTTAATTTCGGGTAACCAAAATAATGGTAATCAAAACTTGTAAATAATTTCTAATGAAAAACATCTTACCTTGGTTATAATCGTGAAATGCTGTATTTCTTAAGTTCGAATGTTAATTTACGAACTTTCAAAACAAAATAAATGTGTTGAAATAACAATGACTCATCATATTATATTGATCGTAAATAACTTATTAAAACAAAAACTAAAGATGAAAGTTTAAGGTCAAAAAACCATACGAGACCTCTCGACATTGGCTGTTGTCTGGCATCACGCCAGCTACGTTGGTAGGTTTTGAACTAATAGAGCCTTTATTATTTTTGTTCTAGCTGGACCGTCGCGACATCGTTCTCGTATCTATCCTACCCGAAACCTTATACCCTATCTTAAATCTACTATTTCTTTGGTGAAAAACCATCTTGGAACATTCAGGAATATTCCATTCTAAAAAAAACAGGTTAATCGATTCAGCTGTAACCGAGTTCTAAGGGCTTACCAACCTTGGCTCTTTTATACTGGAGAAATTTTCATAGGGTGACTATGAGCTATGAGGAAAGGACCATCGGCTGTGTCACTTCTATATGAATATAAAAACCTCACTATGGTCAGTCTCACCACACAGTTAGAGGTCACCGTCGAGCATCTTAATCAGACTTTTCTTTATAATCTTATTTGGGTCTAAAACGTCTTACCCTATTTCAACAAAAATCCTTTCCTAAATCCATACTAATATTATAAATGCGAAAGTAGCTCTGTCTATCTGACTTTCCATCATGCTAAAACTACGGGACCAATTAGAACGAAATTTGGTACAAAGATAGTCTAAAGTGTGGAAAGGGACAGAGGCTACTTTTTAACTGGAAAAAAGGGTTATAAGGGGAGAAGGGGGGTCAAAGTTTATATGAAAATCCACTCGGACGGAGTAGCGGGCAACAGCTAGTATTTGTATAAAATGTAACATCTAAGTCACTCTATCATAAATTTCAAAATAATACGCTTTTGCAGCTGCAGTAAATTTATAATAAAATCATTTTCTCGTTTCGGGTAATCCAATGAATATTTAAATGCGAACTGCATCGCTATCGTAACTTAAGAGTTGAATTTATAAAATTTGAGCTTTATAACTCGCTGACAAGTTATATTATTATGTGCACAAATTTGTTAGTTCATAGCTCAAGTTATGAGAGGTTTATCCGTTGTTATATTTTTTATATAGGTTACATATTTACGGTGTTTTATTGGTAGTTGTTTTGTTAGATTAAATTTTTCGATTTAGTGGCATCTGATCAGAAATATTCATGCAAGTTAGTATCACTACGTTAGGCTGAATTGGGCTGGCTTGTTCAGCATGCAACCATTGCCCAACAGAAAATCGGCGACTATTAATGGCACCTTATTAGACACGTTATAAAGTATCGTTAGATCAAAAGGGAAAAATTAACCTTTTTCCTTTCTCGCCTTTTAGCTCATCTTTAGTCCTCTTTTATAGCAAATTCTTCTGTTTTATAATTCACTCTTAACGTTAATAATAATAATAATTATAATAATTTATTGTCAATATACTATGCACAATACTGAAATACACCTTAAAACTAGAAATAAAAATATAGCAAATAGTGTTTTAACGATAGGCGGCCATAACATTAATAGTTTCGCGATTGTCCTTTTTCGTCTCGATGGAAAATTCTGTTTCGACAGGGCGAATGAGGCAATTGTCTTTAAGCCCGACAGACATTCAGGCGAAATTCTTACCACAAACCGAGTATAGATTTTGATATGCAAAATCTTCAAACCCAAAATAAATATACCTTTCTCGTCATCTTGTACCTTAGCTCCTTGGCATCGCGCCAAACTCCAGCCTGCAAGACCTAAGATACAACACAAAAGGAACAAGCCATTCAGCGCATTACATACTTGTAGCCTCGCGAGAGAATACCTGATAATATCGCTGAGTAAGCACTAACAACTCGACTAACAGCTCTTATAAGAACGTTGAAATAAAGGATTCCAGTATTGCAGTTTTCTTTCTTGGATACTGAATATATCGGTATAAAAATATAATGTATGTTTATTTAAGCGATCATTAAACATAAATAAAATTAACAGAGATTATATCAGAGACAAATGTTTCTTTTCAAAATTGGAAAAAAATTTAGTAAATAAAAATTATTATTAAAAAAAAAGCAGTAGAAAAAGCGTTTGTCCGAAATCCTTCTAGGCAAAAACGCTTTTCCTAAAATTCATATATTTTCCACCATTCTTATTCCTTTAAATCTTAAAGATAGATCCTAATATAAAGAATATATCCGTCGAGAAGAAACGACCAGGGAACTCGTTGCAGTGCGCAAGATGACTTTAGAATCAAATACTTATATTATAATATTACTTAGAAAAATACAATTTATATTACATATTCCAAACATAAGCCGTTGAATCAATTTACATTTTAAAACAAGATAATACCATTTATATGAAGTTAAGTTAACAAAAAAGATCAGAACCATTTTTAATATTTCATTGTTATCTTATTCATGTCACTTGGTCTAAATTGTTTATCTCTGTAAAGGCAGTTTTTAAGAAAGCGGAAAATCAGCTTATCTACGAGACCATTGTATGGATTCAAAATGAAAGCTAGGCTTATCTTCGCTCGACTCTTTTATTATATATAAGACTAGTTTTTTAAGCCCTGAATAACATCTACCAAAAATTATATACCTATGCAATTTATACAAACATTATAAAGGTTATTAGTTATAGAATTAATGAGTTTACTAAGCCAATTTTTTTGGACCTATTTTGCTTGTTTTATAAATTATTTTACTAGTAAAAGCAACAATATTATTCAGTGTATGGCTGTATGTACTAATAGAAGAGCCTGCGAATGTGTCCATGATCCGTCCCCACGGTAAGACAGAATACAGTAGGGTTTTGGTCGGTGGAAGTCCAACATAACTCATAGTTATTTCCCTGAAAGCGGTGGGTATCATTAAGTATATAGCTAGGCTATAGATAGCATTGGATAATAATTTACCTTTGCTGAACAATGTTCAGACGTCCTCAAGTTATTTATTAACTATAATGTGTATTCTGTTACTTAAACAAAAATATACTTTCAGAATTCACATGTTATCCTCATTATTATAAATGCGAAAGCTAACGAAGCATTGGACATGGATGTTTGCAGCTCTCTCACAAAAACTACTAAATAGATTTTGCTGAAGTTTAGCATACAGATAGACTAGACTGAGACGTATCATAAGAGATAATTTGTATCCCGGTATTGCCATGGAAATGGAAAATACGCGGGTAAATCTGCGGGGGTGGATAGTGCGTAATATATTTTCTTAGCTATTTTTATCTGACCCCATATGGTGAAGGCGTATAGGGGATAATGATTAATGACGGTATTTGGTGCGATAGTCCAGTCAAATTACATTTTTTATGTGTATATATGTTTAGCGAAGTTCATATGGGATTAGATTTATTCATTTTGGTTTAGTTGGTAATTAGAAGGTGAAACGTATATCTTCGTTTTGTATTAAAATATATCAGTTGTTGTTTCTGTTTTTTGCATATTATCGCGAATAAGAATTTCTAAAAGTACATAAGATACTAATACATTTTAATGTAGTTTTCCGTTTTATATAAGTAATTGTTTTAACAAATGTTATAACCATAATATAAGGGTGAGTCTATCTAAGAATATAACATATAGCCTATAACAAATCGGTATGCAGTACTAACGCAGTTCCTAAGCATAACGCGTTCAAACAAACGGATAAACTCTTCAGCTTAATGATGTTAAACAACTATGTCTATTCGTTACACGAGAGTGTCAATATCCTTATCAAATAGACTTGTTATCTCTGTTCCCCTGTAAACGAAATATTTTATTTTTACTCTTTAAAATATAGTGAGGCATTCTCTTACAATGCCATCAGATCAGTCAACATCAAAAAATCTAAATTTTCGAGATAAGGCTACTAAAATAGAACTCAAATTTTCTGAATTCATATCTTTTTCCCTCCAAAATAGGAATAAAAGCACGTCTTTGTACCGATAGAGCTGAGCGTTATCTTGTCATACGGTTTAGCTGGTTTTGACTACAGTAATTTGGTTTTTCGCTTGAAATCCGCTGCGCGGTAAAAATGATATCAAAAAATGGAATGCTGTTTGTTTAAAGTTTTGTTTCTGAGTAGGATTTATTTGAGATATTAAATAATGAAATTACGGAGATATATTTAAATTATTTATAATAATTTACTTCGAATAATGGTATACTACATGTTAATTATATTTAGGTATCTCTTTATAGAAAATAAAAGCAATGAAGATACAGAAGTCATGAACTTAAAATTTATAGTATCGTAGACTTAGAAGAGATACAAAATGTACTTTTAAGTGTTCTTTGTCGATAATTGCTAGATATTTAATTGAAAACTAGCCATGCCCCGCGGTTTTACCCGCGTAGTTCCCGTTCCCGGGGCAATACCGGGATATAAACTACCCTGTGTTCATCCAATGTATCAACTATCTGAATACCAAATTTCAACAAAATCGGTTCAGCCGTTTAAAAGAATAACCAAAAAAACACATTTACATTTATAATATTACTACGATCACATTACTAATAATTTAATTAACCTTTACAAATAATGTGTTAAAACACTTTGATAATATTTCTATGACTTTCAGACGCACTTTTAAATGTTTTATATTAATTCCAAAGTCACTTTCACTAGTTAATATCGCGTATATGAACAATCTTTGGAACAGCTGGAAATATTATTATAAGTTTTTCTTTTAATAAAAACGTATGTTTTTGTTTAGGTTATTTGAGAAAATGTTTTGTTTTTACATACATATAAAGTTATATAAGTATATTTGTCATTATAAGAAGGATTTAAGGTTTCAAAAAATATTACTAACATTATTAATATTATTGCCAACTAAAGTAAAGATAATAAAAAAGAAACAGTTCATTTGGGTCTTTCTATTTATATTTAAACTTTGATTAATTTTTTTTAACATAAACTATAAATAGTGTTTAAAAATGAAACACAAAGAGAAAAAAGCGTTCCTTTCTAACTTATAGGTTGATATATTATATGTATTTATATGAAGATGATTGATAAGTTTTTTTATTAAATCTATACGACTTTAATTTCAGGTGGTGAAGGGCAGTAGAAGAGAGTTCGTAAGAGGTGATATTGCGGGCCCGCCCCTGCGACGGGCCCGCTGGCCAGCTAATATTTAAAGTAAGTCAATAAGTCCCATAAAATGCATACCTTTAAATATAACAATGATATTATATTTTTAATAGTTATGATATACACCAACGATCTAGTGAAATTAATTATTTATTAGTTTAAGTGGGGGTGCTTTTAGAGTTATTATTATCGTTTTTATAATAATCACTCTACTCATATCTGTTGGTTGCACGGGAATGCAAATAAACATACGACGAGACGTCCTAATTAGGATGTTTTTGCGTCTTCAACATTTTGCGCTTATAAATTATCTATTTAATAGTCCCTTAATAATCTGTCCGCCGTAACTCGTAAGTGAAGCCAAAACTGTGTGTAAGTGTGATAAGCAAGTTCTTATATTCGATGACACGCACACAGGCGTATCGATAATGTTGTGTAAAAATTGAAATCTACGAAAATCATTCAGTCAATATAACAAATTAAATTCTTAGTAACAGTTCTTCGGGGTTTGTAGTGTAAAACTGCATCTATAAAATTGGTAAAGATGCCTTAGTATTAAAGCAAAAAACAAAAGTATATGGATAAAATGTTCAACGGACACTCATAAAAAAACAAGTTCCTACTTGTAAGGAAACTGTACGTGTTGTACAGCACGCTACGCCGAGCCCTGAATCGCGCTTATGATTTTTTTTCGGGCCCTTATATATGTGGGATTGGGCTGAGTGATGACAACGATTTTAAGTATTTAATCACTTTCTTTATTTATTTGACACGGTACAATCTGTTTCGGAGTTCTCTCTGTATTCTCACTGACAG
>JADANM010006310.1:8082527-8098159 GCA_026213755.1 Eurema hecabe
GGCTATTAATTTTATATTGTTGACGAAAAACCACAATTTTACTGATGTTATTTGGCCTTTAGTGAAGCTTTTTCAGGCAACGTATGAACGGCAAAAATCTCTTAAAAAGTCTTATCTGCATGTTAAACTTCAGCGAAATCCATTAAGTATTTTTGTGTGTAAGAGAAACATACATACATAAATACTGCCCTGCAAAATTTCACGCAAATAATGTTAGTTGGATACCGTCCATAGAAAAACGTCCGTTCTTTATAAAACAAATTTCTTTAAATGCGTTGTAACGTTCCTAAATAAATATAAACACTTACTTTTATAATATTAGTACATATGAAATATATATGAATTAATAAAGGTATTTATACTAAAAATTGATTCAGAAAACGTCTCGTACAAAGACATTCCTTCCAGCATTTAATAAGAAGCCTTAATCTCTTACGAAAGCCTTAAAACAACGCTCCATACAATCTGCAAGTTTATAAGAGAAATGGCGCGTGAAACTTGCTTAGGTTGAGGCGAAATAAGGAAAACTTGCAATATACGGAGGTTTTTCGTGAGCAAATCAAGTGTTTGAGGAAATTATACATCTCATTTATAAGATATAATACTTTTATAGTAATAATAATAGGTTTTTGGATACGGTGCATCGTCAGGGAGTTTCTGTATAAGCAGCAATAAGCAGCGGCCATTGCCATTTGTGGCCTTTTAGTTATTTTGGTAACTCTTTATGCTTTATTAACGTAGTATTTACGTTATTGTAGCAAATTTTAATTTTATATCCATCTATATATGTAGTACTAGCTAGTTTTACTTATGTAGTTCCCGTTTCAGGGGCAATACCGGGATGTAAGCTATCCTATCTTTTAAGTTGGATCAAAATCAGTAGTTAAGGAGTCAATCGCGGACAAACAACATGACACGTAATATTAATAAGTATATATTAAGATATGAAGCCTAATGGAAAAAGGTTTATTTGACTTTGAAATTGCTTTAGACAAAAGTTGATCATTCAAACGTGAACCGAAATTATTTGGGCTAGTTGCAAATTTTACACCAATATGGAACATAACTTCAGCGGAGAACTGCAGTTTATAAATCATAAAACGCGATGCAGCGATGCACATCACGGCTGCAAATAAAATATTTTATTTACTAAGTATTGAATAACCATTAGGTGTATTTTTACAACGCCTGGTATTCGTATCGGAGTTTTGTGAGCACGGAAATTTACAGAATGTTCAATACGTTTTAAGCAAATTGAAGGTAAGAGAACAATGTATGGATTATGGATATATTTAGAGAAACCAAGGTTTACGAGACATTGAAAGGGAGGTACTGTATCAATGCGAAAAAGTTGTACTACTATTATTTTTAATTGGTAGCTCTGCTATCGTGATGAACAGGGTTGCCATTTTTAATAAAACATTCCTGATAAATTTCAATTATGTTTTTCTTTAATATGTTAATAATATATAAAAATAGGTGCGTATTTTCGGGACAATTTATATCTATACTAGTGGTTATGACAGATAGCGAACTCGTATTGAATACCAACAAATAGATAACTAGATAACCTACGATAGCTGTTTGAGAGAAGAACTAGAGAAATCCTCGTAAAATCCACGCCATTCGTATCACGTGAATCATAAGTATCAGTATTCGAAATACATAAACCCCCAACAAAACGCAAGCAAACTTAGTGTGTAATTCCTATCACACCTAACAAACGACCTGATGACCTAGAAAACTTGAACTGATTTCCACCAAACATAGCTAACACTGACACATACACACACACACACATAAAGAGAGAGACACGTCAAACTTATAACACCCCATCGTTTTTTGCGTCGGAGGTTAATAAGCATATATATAAAAATCATTATTCTTCATATAAGCAATATATGTTTCAACAATATTTAAGCTAGAAACGTTAAAATCCAAGTATCCAAGATGTGGATAGTTAATTTTAATTGCATATTATTAGTCTGTGAAAGCTTTCGCCGTGGAATGGAACTTGGAATTGCATAATTAAATACACGAGTATGCGTATTAAAAAGTCCATTTTCACATATTATTCTCTTGGTTATAGTAACGGGGAATCGGGTCGCTCGGAAATCGTTGGACTTGTTTAAGGTTTTTGGAAAAACTTAAGAGCTGGGTTGAGAGATGCATTTGTTTTTTTGTTGCAATTCGTTTTGTACAGCACTTTTGATTCATTTCGTTACATTTCGTCTTATGTTAAGGATTTTACGTAGGTAGTGAAACAATTTTTATTTATATCTATATACTAATATATAAAGCTGAAGAGTTGGTTTAATGGCTAATCTCAGGAACTACTGGTTCGAATTGAAAAATTCTTTTTTTATTAAATAGACAATTTATCGAGGAAGGCTTTAGGCTAGATAACATCGCGCTGCGACTAATAGGAGCGAAGAAATAATGGAAAAAGTTATCGACGGGAACGAAGTCGCGAGCAATGGCTAGTAAAATATAATTACATTGCATGGTTAAATTTAGGCTGTAATCCATCGGCCAGCTCCACTGAACCATTTTGATGATTCTTATTCCAATTTTTTTTTATTATTATTAAACAAATAGCGATCTTCTCTCTGCCCCTTTGTATGCTTAAATCTTTCAAAACTACACAAACTATTTTCTTTCGGTTTTTTCTCACAATAAAAATAATAATATAAAGAGAATATAGTACATGCATAAATGGGGTTAAAACCACGAATTCCGGCAAGTATTTAATAAAATATCACTCGGTACGAATATCTGAAATTTTATTCAATTAAATAGTTTTTGTACCTAAGTAAGTATTTTCTTCGTAAAAAGAAGAATTTATATATAAGAATAGATCCATAGAATCTATTGAAGTAAAAGTAAAGTAAAAACGCGATGAATCTACCCTAAGTAATATTTTCAACATTACTTCTAAATATTGTTTCACTAACAATATTTCATATGAAAATCTACGGAAGGAAACAAGCTCATACCTAGCCTTCGCTTCCGACACAATCCCTTAAATGAATATGTATGAAACGTGTATCTATTGGAAATCAGAATTATGAAGCTACGAAACTGCTTGGATATATTCAGTTTGTGGAGTACTTTGAATACATTTCATATCAATTTCGTACATCGTTAAAACAAGAATATGAAATGCTAGTGTTACATATTTAAGTATTTATTTATACTTAAGAGATTAGTTAACAAAAATGGTGAATTTTATTTTATACAGTTTTAACATAATGGTTAACATTGTGCGTTTTTTTGTAAATAAGGATTCAGTGAGTTTTTATATAAAACTTCTACATATACTTTAGTATTCAACCTTAATAAATTAACAGTCAGTCACTCTAACCACCCATACGATTGCGAGAAAAATATTTATATAAATATTTATATAAACGTGTGTTAACAGAGTGCATAAGTAAAATTATAAAATATGCTTTTATGCAAATGTAAACAAGAGGTTCAGCTATGAAAACGCAGTCAGCTTCAAAAGTAAATGATGATAAAGGACATATATTATTACAAAGAGAAATGCAGATGGAAAGGAATGAATAGGCCTCTTAAGTTCCGATTTATCTGATTAAAAGCCACACGAATTACTTTTTTTTTTTTAATTTATTTATTAAGAACATTTATATTCATCTTATAGGCTAAGAACAGGCCCCCACAAAACTGTTTTCACAGTTTGTCTGTGGGTGTGATTGCAAACCATTAGGTATTATTACTTGATTAATTGTCAGTAATTGACCGTGAAAGAGTAGTACTCAGGAGGAATGGTCAATCCAGTCTTATGCTCTTACATCTGAAGGGTTTATTTAAACCATTCAGGATATTTTACTTTGAAGGAAAAACCGAAGAAAACATATTTACCGAGAAGCTTTTAACGCAAATAAACCGTGCATTGCGGTCAAGGCGAGATGTAAATAATTGACATAAAACTGTGCGTCTGTCTGTGTGGAAATAGAACACACGTATTGACAATATATGTCGCCTTGAGGTGAAATGTCTGTGTTATCGTGGAAGATCTCATTTCTTTTTAATGGTTTGTTTTGTTCAAACAACATACTTGGGTCAGGCTTAGATCTCAATTTTTCGTGGAAAATTGTTCAAAGCTCCCAGGGTAGGATTGTATAATATGTTAAACTCTTATCAATATAGAACTTCATCGTGTTCCACCAATACTTTACGGCGGGGTTACATGAAAATGCCTGCCTAGATCATTTAATCCAAGAATGATATAAAGTGATAAACGGTGTCTAAGTTTTGTTAAAAGAGTTTTATATAACTACGTATTGCATTTACATGTCAGCTTATAGACAATAATAATTAATTTGTCTTTTGGTTTATCAATTAGTTAAATAATAACTATACGCAATTACTATTTTATAATTAAATATATTCTATAAACTACCGTATCACTAGGGCACTATCAATAATGTTCGAATTAAAGAACACTGATTGAAAATAATAATGTTTGATACTTGGTATGTTTTGTAATGTTGTGTTAAAATACCAATACAGTCATCTGTGCCTATTCTAAGCGTCAAGTCTTCGGGTAACATGTAACCATCCTGTCATGTAACCTGCTCCATAAACCTGCCATTAAATTTAATTTCACCGCATAGCAAGGAACACGAGGGAATCGGAAAGTGGCATCGAGCCAAGAGTACCTAAACTCCCGTCTACTTGCACGTCACTGAAAATTTTGTCAACAAGACAAAGAATGTGTTTCTTTAGTACTTCTTGAGATAAAGGCGATGAAATCAATTGAATGAGGTTGATTGTTTATATAAAGTCACTGGTTAATGACCTTTTAAATATTTTCTTTTGTCTCAAACCTTTACTTTTCAAAGATCGGTAACTCAGTCAAGAGCTTTTCGATTCTTGTAAGGCGAAGATGGTCACTTATCATCAGGAGTATCTCCTGCTCAGTTACCCATTGTCACCTCGTCTTCACCGCATCGTCGAAAATATTAACGATTAATCTTAAAAAAATAGCTTAAATTCTCTGCTATTTTGAGTGCCATAAACAGAGGTGACGTTAAAGTCATAAGTAGATCTATGCATTAAATGACCGCGAAAAGGTAACGCAAACCAAGATTTGACTCGAATTAGTTTCATCTCTCATAACCACATAGATAACGATGACGTCACTTGTGTTTCCATTACGACGAATCTTTAAAATAGGCATTTTTAAAGATTAAATTACATTGTTGAACTATCAAATTTTTTACAATAATTATTTGGATACGTTTTTGTTGCATTAAGATTACCAAAAGAGGGTTCATTTAGTAATTATGCGCCTTTTATTCCCTATACACTAACCAGCCAATATTCACCATACAATAAAAAATAAATCACCACGTCTTAATAGAATGCTCGTATATATGTCACCGGAAAATAATAAGAACAGCAAATTTATAAATTTCCTAGGAAATTTAGAAACCTTCATACGGTTCTAAATGAGAGATAAATTGTATTACCTATTTTACGGCCACATTTTCGCAAATTTATCAATTTGCGACGTCTCGTGGTAAATTAATCAACTAACGAATATCCATTCATAAGGTTCTAAATGGTTCGACCAATCACAGAAAAGCTTTTAATTTTACGCTTTTTTAAAATACGGAAAATAACACACTGCTCTTTGATTGGTTGGTGTTGACAGTTATTCAACCAATCAGAGCGCTCATGACGTTTGTTTCTTGCTTACTTATTATTTTACGTGTAAGTTCGGTAAATTGATAAATTTTCGAAAATGTGGCCGTAAAATAAATCAATTTGTCTCTCGTTTAGAATCCTACGAAGGTTTATTAATTTCCTAGGAAATTGATAAATTTGCTGTTCTTGTTATTTTCCGGTGACATATATAAAGTCAAAAGTACTCATCGTCAGAACACTGTACGTAATATCTAAAATGAGTTACCCCAGTTACCATTTCACTTTGACAAATTTGCGCAAGAAACGTTAGATTTGATTAATTTCACCGGCATACGTTATTGAGTTACCGTCTTAGCGGGTAATATAATTATGTTATCAACTGAACCATTGGAATAATCTTCCTACTGTTATAGCTTATATTAATATAGTATTTTAATTTCTATATTATTTATTTTAGTTTTCCCCTCAGTGCCAGACATTCTACCGCTTGAACAGTGATGTGAAAATGTCGCTGTGCTCCGCTCTGAAGGGCACTGTAGCCAGCGAAATTACAGGGCTAATGAGTGATATCTGATAACTCAAAGTGGGGAGCATCGGTGTAGTGCACCCCTGCCCGGAGTTGGGCTTTATAGCAAAGTTCCTGGTAGCACTGCATCTTACCATCAGGAGTGCGTCCAGCTCGTCTCCCCCCTTCATATTATTAAAAAAAATTATTATTATTCAATCATTCTTAAATTAACTTATCTGTATTACAAAAATGAACCGCAAAATGTGTTGGTAAGTTCATATTTCGATGAACAGATTTCTCTAGTCATTTTTTGGAATGTATCAGGAAGGACGAGAATGGTTTTTATGTAGACAACATTGCATATATTACTATACGGTCGAATTGAGAAACCTTCTCCTTTTTATGAAGTCAGTTAAAATGGGTAGATTCAGCATGAATGAAGTCGCGCCGGCCAGGTAGTTATAAAATAATAGTTCTTCAGGGCGCTTATTTTTAAAACAGCGCCATCTAGTCCCACGCTAAGCAGATCTTGTGTTAAGACAACTAGATGACGGAAAAATTACATATAAATACTTTTCTTTTGTAATTACATTCACGTAATATATACCTCAGATAAATACAAATGTGTATTTCAACTGTGGGGATCGAACCCAACAACCTTTGGCAGAGAAGGCAGTTTATAACCACTGCACCGAGCGGTCATCGTACAAAACAAAACAATTTGAATACGATACAAATTGTTGATTCGGTACAGAGTATTTGAAGTCATTGGCATTTATTGTAAAGGACAGTAGGTTGTGTATTTATAGGTGAAATGCATTCTCTTGAAGTCGACATGACGTATTTAATTTACGTCTTCCAAAATAGCATTTTAATATTGTTTACAAATTTCTTTATAGAGTTAAAGCCAAATATATCTTTGTTCAGCAAGACTTGACATGGTAATGCTTTAAAATCGTCACAATGTTACAATGAAAAAAAAAATGAAAATAAATTTTATTCTGAATAAGTTTCAATCAAAACACCCTCAGAAAGTCTACATGATGCCTACCACCGGTTCGGGAACTAACCCGGCGAGAAGAACCGGCGTAAGAAACTCGCACGGGTCCCACACTTTTTACCAAAAAAGGGGGAAAAAATCATCTTTTAAAATATACAAAATTTACAATTCTGTAACTTAACATAAGTATATATTAAATACATAATTGTAAGTCATATTATACAAAAGAATTTGTACCACCGTTACGAATAGAAGTTTCTGCTGAAGAAATTCTTTTGTTTGCTTTAAAAATCATATAGTTCAGGTTTCAGGATCTTTATAACATTTTCTATTAACATATTTTTTGTCTTGTTGATTTGAGATGCCCAACATTTTTACACCACAGAAATCATGGTTGGAATAGGTTGATTTCAAAATTTTGTAACATTTCAACATTAATTACAATCTGGTTAAGGTTATACACTGGATGAAATGGCGTAAAGCCGACATTTATATATGAACTTTGTATTGCGATCATTACTTCAACATTACTTTCTACTTCAACCTCATGAAATTTATCTTATAGTAAATATGTACTGAATATGAATAGCGCTCAAAACTTGTCTACTATATTAATAAACCAACACAATATTTAAAAATTTTCGCAATGATCCCAATGCATTTGTCACTAATCACCCGTCCTTGTACGCCTTTCTATGCATTTCAACTCCCGACTGTCCAATGACCTTTCCGTACCAAAAGCATCCGTGATCGCACGCGCTTCCCAAAATAAAGTCCCAGCGAACAGTATCGTGTTCCCTCAGTACCAAATCGTCGGTTTACTGACTAACCTGTGGAGCAAAATGACAAGTAAATTGTGTTGATTTTTTGTTTGGATTTCCCCTTTTATGCGCTGTAAGTAAGCTTGGGCCCTTAACCCTTCAATGCGCGTTATAAAAGATAAGCATATTCAATAATGTTTTTATTTGTGATATAAAGTTTTCGGGTTTATAACGTTTGGTCTAATGGACACGTGGAAGATGGTTTATTTTTAATTGTTTTATGTTTTACCTGTATAAAAAATTTGACTTTTTTATTTTATTAATTACCTCTTAGACTATAGTATGGACTGATTTAACTTCTTTTGGGTTGTTTTTATAGTTTTATCATACTAATAAAATAACATTTTACAGTAAATTATGAACATTTTACATAAACATTTTTAATATAATAATTCCCAACGAATACTAATAATTGTTTTATCGTGTATGTGATGAGAAAATATAAACAATATATATGCTTTCTCTCTCTTTCACTCTATCAATAACCTTTTAATAAGCCAATGTTTATATAAAAAGTAGTAACAATCCTTTTTCTTTAGCTTAGGCAGATCAAATAAATAATATTTGTAAATAATATAACTGTATTTGTAAATATAATAAGTATGAATTTATATTCCAAATTTTTAATTTACATTCATATAAGATTTAATAATTATTGCCGTCTCTTTCTAACATATCTTCAACAATAATATACTTGTAATTGCGATGTTAATTAATTTTAAACATAACGTCGCACGATATCCTAATATTTTTAGCTCCTACGCTACTTGAACACATAATTTTGACATACATTGCTTCATCAATAAGTGAGAGTTCTAAGAAAGTTCCACTAACCCAGCAATGTACGACAATACTCAAAATGAATGTGACGTCACTGGCCTTCATTCTTTGTGTACTTTACGTTTAATTTTGTCTTTGTTTCCGATGTTATGACGTCAGCAAATTTTATGTCTTGAAGACTTCCTGAAGATTTCACAAAAATAGTATGAGTTTTTGAAAATATTTTCATTATGAATAAGGTCGAGCTTAAACCGAGACTTAAGGCAAATTTAAGTGATAACGTAAACTGGTAAATGTTATTATTATAAATTAATTGTTTTAGCCACGTTTGCATTTGTATTTTTTTATTGTTTATATTTGTATTTATTCTTAAAAACTTATTTTTTATATAAAATATTTTCTAAAATCTGTTCAACAGATCATGATATTTCACCTGGTTACAGTTGTAGCTGGGTTGATTTCGTTTGTATAACAATAATAACACGAATAACACGTATACTATTGTTAATTAAGGGTCCATCCATTTAGTAGTTTTTGCATGAAAACTAACAAAGATACATTCAGGCATTTATATTAAAAGTGTTTTAATAATAATTGCGAATATTTTACTAATCTCGTTTGGCAACATTTAGTCTCAACTTACGTGCCATTCCTTAAAAATATTTATTTCGTAAAGTAAATGGATTTATAAATGTTTCTTGTTACAACTTTAAATGGTAAACATAACAATTAGCAGTCGCGCCTGAATCATTAATTTGTTATTAACAATCATCTTAATAATAGTTTATTATTTGTGTATGATGACTGTTATACCACTTAGTAATGTATTTTAATGTAAAGTCTTGACAAGACAAATTAATATTCTCATTTTTATGGGTAGCATCTGAGTAGGATTTTTGCGAAATATTATTATGTGTCTAATCACTGGCAGTCTCAGAAATCGGTCTGAAAATCCGCCGCGTATAGTAGTTTTTAGTTTATCATGAAGAAACATAAAGACAGTCGGACAGATTTTTTATAAAATGTAGCATTAGGTACACCATTTTCTTAAAGTAGGCAAATCCTCGATGGGTCCAAATGGTCCGGAGAGAAGATGAAGGTAATTGGACTTCTACCAACCAAACATAGAACACAGTGAGGTATAGGTCGCGTCACGAATCTTTAGCGCTGAACGCAACCGGCGCAGAAGTCAAAAATAAGGTATCGACGGGACGGACAGTCGTGTGGTCTTTCTCGCACCAATACGTCAAGTACGAGCGCGATTCTACCGATGCGCAGCTATTCTAGTCCAGCGCTAAACATTCGTGACGCGACCTATACTCTTACCGCAGTGGGCACCTTCGCAGATTCATCCGTGACACTAATATTTACTACCTACTAACCACATTATTAACAACCTTCATTTTAACAGAAACAATGTTTAAAAATAATTCTTACGTTCTCACTAAAAGACGCGTCATTTTAATATCGCTAGAAGAATAACATCCTGTTGTCCATATGGCAATGTTTATTCTATTCTATGTTCTATGTAAAATGTCAACTGTCACTTTGTCTTTCTTATATATTAAAGGAGATTGTCTTGCAATGTGGACCCTGGTTAATTTCAAATAATATCATTCACTGAAGAGAATCACAAAATAATATCACATCCGTAAAAATTATAGGCAAGTTTCCAAAATTACGTATAATACTCGTTTATGAGTAGGCGAAAATTGATGAGAATCTCTTGTGAAATTGGGCGTTCAGCGACGCAATAAATACACGTGGATGTATAGACATACAAGTACACATAGTATAAATATACATGTCGCAGAGAGTGTCGTCGTAGTAATTGTAGTGATGCCGGGATAGTGATTGTTTGCTTCATGATGGCTCTTTCTTAGGTTCTTAATAAGTAAAACTTGAGAGTATCATAATAATGGCGTATAATCTGCTCCATTACTAGTTATGCAATATCTGATTATTTTCACAATGCTGACGTTTTTTATAGCAACTGACAAATGCCACACAATTATTTTAAGTTTGAATTTAAACATTGTAATAAACAAAGGAGGTTCGACTAATCAACTTATATTGCAATAGTTTTAACTATCTCTATTATGCATGTAAGATACATATAAAGTTTTGTTTTGATTCGCTCTATTTATTAAAAAAATCCGCATGAAAATTGGTTGCTTCGTTTGAAAGATTTAAGCATACATAGGGACAGACAGAAAAAAGCAATTTTGTTTTATATTATGTTATATTATATGATTTTGTTATTTACTAATCGTGTTTAAAATTTTTGCCCATACTCGTGCCCAGATTTCTAACACACTGTGAAATGTAGCATTCTTATACACAAAAAATAAATCCATAGTTTCCGAGATTAACAAATTCAAAAAAACAAACAAACTCTTTCAGAGATAAACTTTAAAATCTGATAAAAGTGCTTTGAACTAAAATATCACATAATAGTTTTTAAGTAACGTTAGTGTCCTCTAATTTTTTTCTGCAGTTTCACGCTTGGAAGAGCGGTTGTTGTTTCATATCAAATAAAGGCTATGACATACATCCAGTTTGTATTTAGTTTGTGCATACGGCTCATATAAAACTGCGAAAATATATTGAAAGGGATGGGTTCGTAAGAACCGATAAAACTACAAGTACCTCTTAAAAATTATAAATAAAAACTTGTTTTACTTCTAGACGCATTTTATACAACACTATCTAGTCCCACGCTCAGCAGAGCTTGTGATATGACAACTCAATAACGGATAAATAAGACATACTTTTCTTCAACACCCAGACCCCATAATACAAATTTAAATAAGATAATTTTCCAATGTTTGGATTGAACTCACTACCCTACACCCCTAGTAAACGCTGTTACCACTGCACTTAGTGCAATTGTGACGAGATCGATCTCGAAATTCTTATACAAAAGCTCATTGTTCCAATACATTTTCCCACTGATGATTAAAACATATATTTTCAACGAATGATTCAGAACTACTCGAGCCAAAACATCACGAGGAGGCCATTATCTCGTTGTACGCAGAAAAATATATTTAAAATGAAAACTGAAACGTCATTTAGGTACTAGTAGGAAAGCTAAAAAAAATTAATTGTGTGCCTAAAACTTGGGTGACTCCCAAACATATATATGTCATATACCGCAAACCTCCTCATTTTTTGGAAGTCGGTTTAAAAGTATAGCATGCAATAATTAGTATGAAATTAGATTTAATCCATTAAATAAAATATGATGGAAATTAAAGCGAGCTTAATAATAGTTAACTATACTAATATTATAAAGAAGTAAAGTTTGTATGTTTGTTAAATTGTAAGGGGTAATCTCGGGATCTAGTGAATCGATTTTAAAAAAGTATTTCACCAATGGAAAGCCACATAATTGATGAGTCTTATAGGCTATAATATAAAAAAACTAGCTGTTGCTCGCGACTTCGTCCCCGTCGGATCTCTTTCTATTATTATGTTATAGTGAGTCAATCTTAGAAGATAGACATAAACTAAACTGTCGCAAACTTTTTTTTTTAGATCATTTAAAGAGAAATAATTATTTCATTCATCTTTTTTTGTATCTTGAACCGTTTTCGCAGCGCACGCAAACGAAACACTCAAAGATGAATAATTTTCCCCGTTTTTTTCCACATTTTACATAATATCTTCGCTCTTATTAGTCGCAGTGTGATGTTATATAACCTAAAGCCTTCCTCGATAAATTGTCTATTCAATAAAAAAATAATTTTTCAATTCGAACCAGTAGTTCCTGAGATTAGCGCGTTCAAACAAACAAACAAGCGAACTCTTCGACATAGATAAAAGGATAATTAACATTATGGCCAACGCAGTGGGCATGGGTCAGCTAGTCTGCAATAAACCCCTAGAGAACACGTGTTCTCTAGGGGAACATGTGTTCCATGACCATAAATTAACGTAAATTAGCACTAATAACAATTTCAGTAATTTGTAACTCAATATTGGACATATTCAAAGCAAAACTGATTATCGATAATAATATGCTCTAACCAATTTGTATTTGAATTATAGTCGAATAATAGCGGGTCCACTAATTGATTAGTGATCGCTTGAGATGTGTATCATAATATGTATTAGTAAATAGCAGTCTTATTCGCGTTCCCGTGACCTCTTGACTTAAGGTCCTATATCCCCTAGCTGGGGTAGAGGGCGTCCACAGTGGGTCGCCATCCCGGTCTGTCCTGGGCAGCTCGCTTCACCTCACTCCAGGTGTTGCCGATGGCCTTCGCTTCATAGATGATAGTACGCCGCCAGGTCTGTTTTGGGCGGCCACGTCTGCGTTTTCCCTGGGGATTCCAGCCCATGGCAGAACAATACCGGGATGCAAATATGTTAATCTACCTACATACCAAATTTCAACTAAATCGGTCCAGCCGTTCTTGCGTGAAAGAATAACAAACAAAAATCATAGAAGGATACAATTACGACTGATTAGTGTAGTGGTAACAATACTCCCTTCTGTTCCAAGGATAGTGTGTTCCATCTTTACACTGAAAAAATGCATGTATATTTACTTCCATATCTATCGATGTACTTTTAGGTTTAATTTGTCATATATAAAACCGTTTTTAAATTTAAATGTTGGTCCTAGTAGGACGTTATTATTATATTTAACTTTAATGAAAAAGGATTCAACTAATCTTTAAAACTTTTAACAGTATTGCGATATATTTATGTTTATACGTTTCGTCTAGAATGGATACACAAAAAAAACAAAACATATATGTCGGAGACTGTCTTCGGAGTGGTCTGTCGGAGATTCAGTCTATTTGGGCGTATTCAGACATTCAATTGGCAATCGATAAAGAATACAGTTTTAAAAAGATAACTGTCAAGATGCAGAATTTATAATGGATTCTGAATTGGGTGTTGAAGCTCAGACGACGATGCGGATAGCCAATTGAAGACTGACTTCGCCGCGTTCATGATATTCAATGCTCCACTATTTCCTGTGACGAATGTCGAGAGCCTGGTGTCGCCCACGATATTAAGAAACCCCGTGCCATCCTCGTTATATATATAATTTTTAGTTCATCGTTCCAAAATAATTTAAACGCAGCTTAAACACTTCCATAATTGTTCAAACTTATAGAAACTGTCTACTAACCTATCCTGTTTGGATGGTAGAAGGGTAATATAACCTTCCTCCTAAACAAAGTAAGAATCCTGGACCAGTCGAAACGCTCACTGGCCGTAAGGCTTCCATGTAGTTTGATATAGAAATCTTCTATTATATATGCTCTATAATAAATATCCTATGGCCAGATAAATGGACCAAAGCCATTTCATTGTGGTACCGTAGAGGACTTAAAAGAAAGAAAGGAAGACCACTGAGGAGATGGAAAGATGATTTTATACAAATAGTTAGCAAAACATGGTCCAGAGTAGCACGCCAAGAGGGAGAGTGGAGGTACTTGGGGGAGCCCTTTGCCAAGAGGCACACGGGAGAGGAATGACCGCGCTACCGTAGATTTGATGTATAAAAGTTTTAATTATGTAATGTTTCTATCCTGAATAAATGGCTTGAAATTAAATAAAATGAATAATAAATATCATAAGCGCGATTCAGAACTCACTAACGCATTAGTATAACCCTAATTTCCGACTAAAAAGTCGTAACTGTAAAACGCCTTTTACTCTACCCGCCATAAGGATTAGCCGAGAAAGGGAAAACGAAAAATATGGAAGAAATTCGATGTTCGATATTACGGAGTTTTAAAAGCTCGGATTGAACGCAGGTCGGGTTTAAGCTCATCTGATTTATTTATCATCAACGTTTTCTGGAAAGCTTTTATGCAAAACATATTTTACGTGAGATTTTCGTGTTACTAAATAAAATTAGGTAAATCGCTTTTTAAGTGGTTCTGTTGGTTCTAGTGGTACATATATTAAATTAGATAGGTTCTGAGCGATCCCAGTAAGCGTAGAATAGAATAATTACGTTGCCCTAAATTTGGCAGGGTCTGCTGAAGAGTCTGCTGAAGATGCCTAAGGTACTTACGTCTTGTGGCAAGACCCAACACAATAGGGTTTTCTCTCATAGAACTCCGACATAACCATGCCTGCCCGTGGCCCATTATCTCATAATAATCAAGTTCAAGTCAAACAAATCTTTACTGAACTAAGCAAACTACATATGGTAAGTTTTGAATCGCCATGGTATTACAAAATTTACCACCGGTTTCGAAGGTAGTTTCTACTGAAAAGAAAAGGCAAGAACATGGAATTACCCGTTCTAAAAATATTTTCAGACCCTTTGTAGTCAAATAGATTCTCATGACTAGAATAAATAGTACTGTTTTATAAAGGCATTTAAATCAATTAAACACGCACAGTAACAAAATGTACAAAAATAAACAAATAATTACAAACTATATGCATACTCCTCACATATTAAATCCCCATAAATTGCTCAAAAATATTATTGTTAGTATGAAAAATAAAAAAAAACAAAGACTATCTGTGAGGAACACAACAACGTTCTTAAAAAATAATACCATACACAAAATCTAACATTTTCCCCTCCATTTGTTTTTCTCTTAACAGAATTAATTCTACGCACTAAAAAACTTATTTTGTACAAACAAAAACTGCAATTCATCTCCTACTGACTTTATTTTTAGAACTAGTTTCATCAATGAACGTCTTTAATGTAAATCATCGGTAAAAATATATTTAGAGCGCGCACATTCAAACAAACTATAAAACTCTGACGCTAGAATGACGTCACAAAAACGTCCTGTTTGAAAAGTTATTTATTAGTGTGAGTTATTTCGAGTGTGTTTCGTCGAGAAGTTATAGCATA
>JADANM010006310.1:8104403-8117742 GCA_026213755.1 Eurema hecabe
AACATTCTGGAAACTAAATAAACATTTATTTTCATGGACAATTCAGAAAAGGTCAGATGCCAATGCAAGCATATTGATTTTTTTAATATCGTTTTATTTAAGTAAGTCATATAAAATGTAAAATCTAGTTTACTACTTCGCTAAAAAAATTAACAGCATTATATAAAATTATGGTACCTACGACTTTTATATTACACTGTAATTATCATGTTGTCATATTGAATAATATTCACTAGTCATAATTTGTATCTTTAGAAATGTATAACGCTTTTATTTATTGTATCCTTTTTGTGTGATATACATATTGCAAGTATTATTATTATCTATTATTACATAGATATAAATTGGTTGTAAAATCTTTCCCACGTACTTTAACTTGGTATTACGTGTACTAAATATTTTATCTAGATCTTAGGATGAAAATATACAATCGTCAAGATCTTAACTTGTCAGAAAAGTTTCGCTCTAGAAGTTAGTATTGAAAATTTTGTTCGCTCAAATTTGAAGAAACAAAGCGTCAGTTGACATTTATTTGAGATTTGAAAATGAAAGTTTTATGAGCACTCAGCGCTTTCAAATTGACCTCTGGTAATATCTACAATGTATTTTATTCTTCTAATATAAGACACGCCAAAGATTGTAGGGAGTATGTTTGTTGCTCTTTCACGCAAAAATTACTAAATAGAATTTGTTAAAATAAATAAATAATAAATAAATAAATATTTTCAGGACTTTTATACACAGCGCCACCTAGTTCCAAGCTAAGCAGAAGCTTGTGTTAAGGCAACTAGATAGCGAAATAAACTACATATACATACTTTTCTCTTGTAAATACATACATACAATACATAGCAATACCCAGACTCGAGAAAAATACAAATGTAAATTAGAAATATATTTTTCCGGTGTGGGGATCGAACCCACGACCCTTCGCGCAGAAAGCAGTTATGCTACCACTGCGCCAAGCGGTCGTCAAATTTAGCATACCAGTAGATTAAACCTTATATCAACACAAACAATACTTTTTATACCGGTATAGACTTAGAAATGAAAACTATTAATTATTACAATTCCTTTCAACGTACAAGTTAAATTTTGAACTTTTTCTCTAATTATCGCCGTTAACTGAACTTAAAGATCTTAAGCCGAAGGTAAGCCTATTATCGCCAATGGCATTTACATTACTGAAATGGAAGGGTGTCCAAATTAAGGGTCACCTGGATCACAGTATGCAAAATATAAGTGCTCAGAAAAATATTACGAAGTACTTTCTTACATGAATGGAGTTCCAATAAAACAAAAAAATACTAACATATTTTATTCTATTACACATTTTTTTCATTGGGGAAGTTCAAGTGATTAATGAACTACTAATCTAGGTTTGAATAAAGGTATAATATGCATATGTATGCATATGTAGTAAAAATAATGATATCTCCGCTACAATACTTCAGAATTATCAGAGGGAAGGATTCAATCGTTCCCTTGCCTCGCTTTAGTCATTTAACATAATAGTATAATTAGTCTTCCACCTCTAAATTCTAGAAAGTATATCTTAACATATACTTCAAAAGAAGATGATATAGAAGTCAGTAAAAGAGCTATTCATAAATAATTGACTTTCACACTATTGTATAGAACCTCAACTTTGATGTAGGTTTAGAACGTGCACAGACTTCTCAAAGCTCGTTATACCTAGATTTACATCAACCTTTGAATACTAAAGACCTAAGTAATGACCTGTGTGCGTCAGCATGTTGCTATCAATAGACGTTCAGACAAATACTGATTGATTCACTAGGTATACGTTGGAGACAGGGATTCATGGAATATTGTTGTTTTGATTCTATATGTAGAACAGGAGACAACTATTTAACTTTCAAATTGTTAGATTTTCAAGGTGATGAAAATTGTGAGTTTGTGGCGTCAAAGGTGGTCTTAAAACTATTGATGTACTATACCGATTTTTCTTTAAGAATAGAAAGTTATTTAAATGTGTATTCACAATTCTTTCACAAAAAATAATAAAAGCGTAATAAGGTTCATTAAAGAAATTTTTATGCTCTAAAAATAGTGGCAAAAACACAGCTAGTTTCACCGGTGCAATTTTGACTTAAATCAAATATTTTAAAGCATTGTAGTTAAAATAATTCTTGCGTCCATAACAATACTAAAATTAGACAAACTAAAAGATAGCAAAACCTGAACTGACATCACGTAAAATGCAAAGCTAAAAATAAAACAGAGTTAACATTGTCAGAATTTAATCTCTTTAATGCATGTAGAGCGAAGTCGCGCAAAATATATACATACGTGTTATTCTCGTAAACAGAGAAAAAGCGAGATAGAAGTGTTACGTTGCACCTTAATTACTAATCTATGAATATCGTATCCATATATTTTTCATCATCGACCGTTTATTATAATTCGTTAATCGTTAAAATATAATTATGGAAAAGTCAAAAGAGGAAGGTTAAGGACACTATATGCCAACTATTTTATATGCTTAAGTCAAAATATTTGATTAAAAACCAGTCCAATCTAATGCCTAAAGTTATAACCTGACGCAATACTGACGTCAGATCACTTTTTAAACGTTTTCTTTTCTATCAGTAAAACCTAAATGAATCCTACCTTTTAAATTTTAGCGTTCGTACATCGTTCGTCTTTCAGTTGTTAATACGTTTGGAGAAAATTGCTTGTTGACTTTCCACCGATTTTAACTTCGGAATTCGGTATCGATTAAAACGGGATATCGTTTATAGGGATTTTAAATCCGAAGAATTAAATCATTCTCATTTTTCCTTTTATTCTAATAACTAATCCCTGGTTGCTCATGAAAAAACACGTTATGGTGAATATGACCCATTGGGAAGAGATCATTACTCTACAAAATTGTTTTGCGTAATACTTGAACGCTTCTTTGAATAATTTTCATACATTTCAAGTAAAGCAATTCGTGCAAGCAAAACGTTCGATTTTCTACCAGTAGCTGAACTAACACAAAAATATTGCCATGAAATAAGTCGGAAAGCCAGCATGTTTATGGCTACGTGAGGCGCGTACAAATACAGTTCTGTAAATAAACCCCATGGTTTGAGTGTGCGGTGCATATAATATGTTTGAAAGTAAATAAAGATATTTCCTTGAGTCAGTTAGGCAGCATTTATCTATATACAAATATATCTAAAAGTTAAACCTTACCTATATAGATATAAGTAAACATATATATGGCCGTTAGCAATCTGAGGTTAGACATAGTTAAGTCCTAAGTCCAACATTGGCAAGACTTCTGATGAATTAGGTTAAAAGCATCAAAATTTTTGAAATTTCTGGAGGTCAATGACCTATAGCTAAGCTTACCTCGGGAACTTGAACTGTCCATCTTCCGAGCCTTCTTCTCCAAAGGACGACAGCACCCGGCCATTGACATCAAACACCTGGATCCTGTGGTTGTTGGAGTCGGACACCAGCACTCTGTTGGTGCTGGATACGGCGATATAGTGAGGATGCTCCAGCTGGCCCAGCTTAGAGCCGAAGGAACCGAATTTGCCCACAAAGGTGCCATCGGATTGGAACACCTGGGAATCAATAATAGCTTTTGATTTAAGAAATTTTTAGTCTATACTAAAATTATTATAAAAAAAGGTAAGCATTGTAACATTGTAATCAAGGAGGTCAACCAATAGGAGGCCAAATTTGGAAAGAGAGATCTCTTTTATTACACTAGCTACTAGATTGTATAGCGTATGAAAGAGAAAACACAGTATGAAGCTGGAATTAGCCGTCTATTTCTTTCTAAAACTTGATGCACATTATTTATAGATGCGAATTATATGTATTTTATAAATTAAAATCACCTAGTGCAATTGTATAAGCTGTGTGCTTATTCAAATCATTAATTTAGATATTACCTATATCAAAATGAGAATTATCCAAAATTATCCAAATATTCATACAGTTTCGTCGAAGCTCTGATTAATCCTTTTACACTTGTTTATTATTCCATTTGGTTAGCTAAATAACTAATAGGCATGTTAGGGAATATTTGCAGCAATACGATTAATTAAATCCGCTTTGATAGAACGTTTTATAATTATCATCCATACTAATATTATTATACAGAGGTAGTCGTTTTAGATTATGGGGTTGTAGCGAGTAGTTTATCGAAACGATTTTTATTATTAATATGATCTATTTTTATTCAATCAAATTCTCTGTCTCTGTCAAAAATCCTTTCCTTTTACCCTTTTTTAAAGGAAGGCATCGCATTCGAGAGCTACTATCTATCTGATTTTGTCTGACGGAAGTGGTTGCTGATGAAAGCCCAGCTTATAAAATAGCCTACAATATTTTACAATTTCGCAAAATTTTTTATAGTCTATGATTCTATGGTATGTACATACCTGTACTCTATGGTTTTCCTTGTCACACACGTAAATAAATCCGAGAGCATCCGTGGTGATTCCCCACGGGTAGTTGAATTTGCCGTCACCTGTGCCCTGACTGCCGAAAGACCTGAGGAACCGACCAGCTGGGTCGAACACCTGCAGACAAAGATATTATAATAATTAATGTTTCTTTCTTTATTCCTTTGTCTTTGTTTCTTTCTAATATAGTTCTATTTATTTTAGAAGGAAAGAAAGAAGCATCAATTGCATTACATTACATATATTAAAACGATGCACAAGATAATTTACAGTTATATAATTTATACGATAACTAAACATGGTCAGCAAGGAGAAGAAGAGATTTGATACAAAAATATAAAATACTAGCAGACCCGTGCCCACTTCGTCGGGCATAATGTTAACAATCATGTTTTTGTACAGCCTTTGACACTCAGCAATAATGTGGTGCTATTGGTGAAAGAATTTTTAAAATCGGTTTAGTAGATCCTCTTACAATTTAACAAACATACAAACTTTACTTCTTTATGTAATATTGGTATAGATTAATACTTCAGGTAGCTTATTTTACTTTGCCCCATCTTGCGGATAAATGAGATATTTTTTAATACATACGTATGTACATAGAAATATCCAGATCATAGAAAGATATAATCATATTTTTCCAACGTGGGGCAGCTCATAAAATTTAGAATTCATATTGAGTTTATAAAAACTAAAGTAATTATAAGCGTTCGTCATATAGACAGTATTTATTATAACTCCAACAATCTCATTGACTTAAACCTAAGGTAATTTCACACCACCAGCGTTCAACCTCAAAGATGAACTGATGAACATCAAGTAATTTCAATTACACCGCTCTGAATACAAGATGTCTGCTGGGAAATGAATAGACTGTAACACGATCACTCTCGGTCTGCGCGATCCATCGGGACTTGTAAGGTTAGGGTCGTTCACACGTGCGGCGATAGTGAAGAGGTTTTTTGGAAATTTTATTTATTAGTTATGACTACATATTTTTAAGCCGGGGTTTGTGTGTTTGTGATAAATTTGAAGCCTATTCTTTCAATAAAATGTTTCTTTCTTAAAAATAAAAGTTTTATTGGCTATTTAACATCAAACGCGCCTGTGGTTGGTTTATTTATAATTTATTTAAAAATACTTTAACACATTTTCATTGCATCTTCACCAATATATAATAGAGTGAATCTAAAGAGGGTTTAAAGTTTGGACCGAAAAGTAAATCATAAAGTAAAGAAGAAAATGATGCATATACTTTTAATAGTATTAAAAGTATAATATGCATCTTTTACGACGAACAAAAGTTTAATCGAATTATTATTTCTGAAATGCTATACAGTTAAATAAAAAACGATAACAAAAATTAACTGATACTTAATGAAACAAATTCTCATGACCTTAAAGAGCAAGTATGAAATTTCTTTACGGTTCTTAATAACTTGAAATATTGTAATTATTAGTAAAGACACGACTTTTAATATTTTGTGTTAACTATTTTTTTAGAAAATTTAATCTAATATTTTAATCTAATATGTTGTTATAGGAGTATAGATAATATTTTTGATATCATAGTACTGAATAAACTGAACCGATTATGAAAAAATAATTATTCTTTTAAAAAATAATTGTAACTTTTAATTAATTTACAATGTAATTAACTTAATTATATAACTTTAAAACGATAGTCACATTATCCGTTAGCATCATAATATGTGCATGAGTTTCAAAAATTATAATACTTATATAAAAATTTCTCATATATTTCGATTAGTTTAGTTATTCCAGAAAGTTCTAGATTAATGCATAGAATACATTGTGTGTTTAAGAAGTGCAACAATACATACAAAATGAACAAGATGAGTGAACAACGTGAACTGTTTGCTTAATACACAAATACACAATTTTCGAAGAACATTGGAAAACGTATTGAGAAAAATACGTCAACATTCTCGTAACACGTGAAAAATTGTGACGCTCGGAATATTTATTGTGTATTGTAAACGTTTTTGGAATTATTATTACGAAGTTATATCTTATAGATGTGTCACTACGTAATTAAATGCTGTCTCTCTGTCTGTCTTTCCATCACGCTAAAACTACTGAACCGATTAGAACGAAATTTGATAAACAGATGGTTCATATCCTGGGGAAGGATACTTTTTTTTTTAAATCAACCCCCGAAAGGTTGCGCGAGGGGTTGAAACTTTTTATAATTTTACGCTTTCACGGCCAAACCGCTGAACTGATTGAAATGAAATTTGGTACACAGATATTCTAGAGCCTGAGATAAATCACAGGCTAATTTTTAACTGCAAAAAAGGGTTATAAGAGGGGAAGGGGATAAAAGTTTACATGAAAGTCCACGCGGCAATAGCTAGTCTACCAATATACCTTAAATCTTAAAATCGATTCAGTATTTTTTGCGTGAATGATCAACAAACACTCATACATAATAATCCGTGAATATCAGTTACTAAGGTGAACCTACGTCACGGATATACAGATCTACATAGGAGCAGTAATAAATCATCAGATATCAGAATCACACATTTCAGATTGTGTAATATCAGTGCATTGTTATAGTAAGGAACCGGTATGGTACCGACCTTCGCTAGCTGCTTATTACATAATATTACATAGTATAAAACAAAGTCGCTGTTTACTCTGTTTGTTCCTTAAATCTTTAAAACTGCGCAGCCGATTTTTGATTGATTTTGATGCGATTTTTTATCAGATACGAGTGATCCAAGAGAAAGGTTTATATGTATACATGCATAATGTATGCGAACGAAGCCGGGGCTGGTCGTTAAATACTATATTAAGGAACAAAACACTAGTTCTACTAGTGAAGAGTTTTGATACATTTTTTTTAAATTTTTATTTACATAAAAAACTATACTCTAAAAATAGACGGGCGAAAGTCGGTCCTGTTGTTTATCTGATATCTCGTTGACCTCTGTGAATTTGTGCGAGCCTGGTACATTATGCGCGAAATTCTAATAAACCCACTAATGCCCGAATGGTTAAATTTTACTTGTTTTCGTTTAAAAAATCATTTGCCTTATTTTATTTAATATAATCTGTTAAAAGTAGAAAAAATATTATTATAAAAATCACTTCGAATGATTACGAAAACAAACATTTTACTTTACTTTTTATTACCATGTGTACATGTAACGACTTAACATCCAACATGGCCGCCACGCAAATTGGCGCGAAAAGTTTCAAGTGACACTTTGACGTGTGTGTGTCACTGTCAGAAGTTTGAACAAGGTAACTCCCCGGGGCAATTACCTACTACATGTTTTTTTTTATTTATCACACATTTATAATTGAGATACAAGATTAGGAAGTTAATTCGTTTATATTATATTGCGACGTATTTTTGTTTGACAAATTTGGCCTAAGTTCGTTTAAATAAATTTACAGCACGCTATAAAACTAATAATATTTTGCAATTCACCCTTCATATTTTTTGAATGTTTAAAAAAATCAAATTTTGTATTAGGTAGATAAAATATAATGACTTAATTAATCTCTTTAGAAACGTTTCAAATGTTTTCACCAACCACGTTAAAATGTTTATCTAAGAAAAAAATCGGTTATCCGATTTCAAAAAACCGGTAATGATTTACCTGTATGCGATGGTTGTATCTGTCAGCAATAATGTACTGTCCTATCCTGTTCACAGACACGCCAGCGAGACAATCAAACTCGCCTTCAGCGCTGCCGTACTGCCCAAACTCTTTTACAAATATACCGTTTGAGTCGAACACCTGAAATATTATTGTATTCTTAGATGGCCTGATTAAAATGTTGTATATGGCATAGAGACGAATCTGTTATATGTTGCAAATTAGTCGAACTAGAATAGATTTTTTAATTAAATTTATTTCTAAACAAAACTAATAATTTAAATATATCCTTATAGATGATAATGAAAAGAGTGATAATAATACCTGCACTCGATGGTTAGATGAATCGGCCACGACCATTGTATTGTCGGGTCCTACAGCGATACCACGAGGCCAAGTAAAGTAACCAGGTTCGCTCCCCCGATTTCCCACACTGAATTGTAATCGGCGTTTCTGCAGATACTGGCTCCTAGGGGAGGAACCTGCTGCTGCGAAACCTGTGACAAAGACACGCGTTAGTATACTCGTATAAACATTACCCGCACACTGTTCTATAAGCCTCAAACCTATTTACACGCCACTCGTTTATCTAACCTGCTACCGCTGCTGTAGCCGCCGTAGGGGAGATGGGGGAGCCTGCCGCGTTTTTTGAATCGTCATCAGAACTGGCGAGCTCATTTGCTGAGCGTAAAGGAAGCCCAAGAGACAGGCGACGAGACGTGCTCGATGACGTCCCAGAGTCACGGTCTTTTCCTCGGGACCCATATTTATTTTTCAAGTATCGCGCCCACGAACTCAAGGCCGCTCCGTCCTTCTCGCCGGTAACCGGACGTTCGGGGGAACTTTCCCTAGACTTCAGGGCATGTGAGGATCGGCTTCGAGACAACTCTGAACCACCAGTGCCGGAGCCGTATCGAGCCGCGAGGTAAGCAGAAGGTGACGCCGTAGTGGGCGACACGGGTTCATCCAGATCGTCATCGTCACCTACACCGAAGCCACTATGACTACTCTTACTTCTTGCTAGACGATTACGCCGCTCTTTCAATGCTAAATACCTCGATCGAGCAGTGGGATATTTGGTATCGTCATCAAAGGAAGACGTCGTTTCTTCTTCTTTAGGCTTACTGCCGTATCGATTGCTATATGAAGAAGAACTACTTCCATAACGAGGTGTTTCTTCTTCAGCGGGTGGCTGTGGTCGCGTGCGATAGCGCGGTTGTGCGGGGGCATCTTTGCTTTTGTTGTCTTGCGCATCGTTACGGGCATTATTGCTACGAGCAAGAAGTGGACCGATATCGCTGCGCGCCATCGCCTGACTCTCGGGCTTTCTTTGCGGGGCAGTCTCCTCTTCGCTCTCCTCTGATGAATCAGTCTCCTCCTCTGAGCTTGTGTCGGAGTCTTCTTGTGCCGGCTCGGCGGGTGCGGGAGCAGGTGTCGGACGCTGGGATCCTATAAACCTGCTTTGCACTCGTTGAGCGCCACTAACTGTTCCGTTTGTGGTTGTCGGTGTTGTTCTTTCATTGCCTGCGGACAAAAAACGATTGCTTGGTTTTGGTGGAAGTCCATCACTGCTATATTTTGCTTTTAACTCTGCGATTGATAATATCGCACCTGTATGCTTAACCGCCGAGCCGGAGCTTTCTGTAGAAGCACTAGATTCTGTACTAGCGGCTCGAGCTGCAACGCGATGAGCGGCCGGAGTTTCCGACGCTGAAGGTCTACGGGTTACAGCTGCAGGTTTTGATACTGGTGCTGTACTTTTTCGTTGGTTTCGTTGTAGTGTACCAAGAGATTCATCTGACTCACCATCGCTGGATGCCTGAGAAATATATTGAAATTCGGTATTGACACCAAGAGTGCACGGTACCTTTTTGTTGTGTTGTGTTTATGTAATATGAGTTAACGTGGAGTGTATGCTTGGAATGCCTTAGTTTATTGGCGCTTCCTTTGTTAGTAACGATGATGATTAAAAATTCTACGTAGTACTTCTATATCGTTTCATCAATCAGTCTCCTCTTCCCAACTCACCTCCCGGGCTGGTGTCGGCGGCTTACGAGTAATTGAGTTTCTCTCTTCCTCGGCCGCTCGTTGAGCAGATCTGTCTGGTTCCTGGGAAGTAGCTGCACCTTTGTTCTGTCTCTTAAGGCGAGATATTTCATCATCTTCACTTTGTTGTCTTGCGGGTGGCGGTCGACGTTGAGGCTGAGGTGTTGGTTGCACGGGTTTTGGTGGTGGTGGTGGCTCTTTCTTTTCTTTCTTCTTGCCACTATCGACGTCTAATATCCTCTGCATTACTCGAGGACAATCACTCAATCTAAATATTCCACTAAGTGGGCCTCGAGTAGCGTCTTCTGTGTCTGCCACTTTTTCTTTTTCCTTTTCTTTTTGTTCGGCCTTAGTACTCCTTGTTGTTTGTTCCGTATCAGAGTCGTTGTCTTGTTGATGGCTTCTAACGAAACGTGAGCGGAATCGACGAGACGGACGATGTTCAGATTCATAGCCGCTGTAGTCATCAGTGGCACCATAGTCTCGAGTGTGCTTTTCAGGTGGTGGTGGTCTACGTTCACCAAATTTACGCCCACCGAGAATAGGTTCGTCGTTCTCATAATAATTCTTGGTTTCTTCTTGTTGACGGAATTGAGTAGCTAAACGGTGGTCGCTCTTTGATCTAGTCAAACCTTGCGATGGCTGCAAGCTGCTTGAGTAACTACTAGCGTGTCCAGGGTGGCTAATGTTTAATTCACCATAGCTAGCTACGTGCATAACAAGCTGATTCGGATCGTGTGTCATAATAAACCTAATCCTACGGTTATAATCACCACCTTCGTAATCAAAGTTTCTTAGAAACTCGACAGTCTTCAGGAAGATTTCTTTGGTATCGACTAGTTCTGTATCTTCCCATTCGACGTCATCATTCATATATTTATCGGCGAGATCACAATTACTTTGTATGTTACTTAACTCTAATTCTAAATTATCTTTGAGATGTGTTAGGTTCCTAAGCTCCGTGGCTAAGTAGCGGTCGATTTCATTTCGAAGAAAATCTGTTCGATCTTTGAGCGCTTTAGCCAGTCTCTTGTGTATTTCATCTACTTCACCGGCTACGGCGGCACAATTCGTTTGAAGATTCGACGTGTTGCGTTCAACGATACCGAGGATATCTTGAAGTCTATTTACACCGCGTCGGATTTGGTTGTTGATTCGAGTGATTTCCCTACGGAGGACTTCCATGTGAGCGGATTTGCAATCCTCGCACACTTTCTTCTCGCAATGTGCACAGGGCGCGCAATAAGCTTTTTCTGAGCACACATTGCATCTCTCCATGACTTGCCCGGCCGTGGGGTCTGGAAGTTCCCCGGCTATTTGAGCATGCAGTTCCAAGAACCGCTGAAGAGTTACGTTTGTGGGGAAGCCCTGTACCCCCTGGTAAGGGATACGGTGTTCCGCCCGGCATTCTGGACATTTAACCTGGCAAGGAAAATTAAAATAAATAATCATAAAAAAATAGTTACAATTAATAACTAATAATAAGATATATCCTCTTAAATAACTTAATTAAAAACATCTCATGAAAATCGGTTACGTAGTAAAGATTTAAGCTCTAATATTTATATATACATAGGGATATAGGGACAGAGAAAGCGACTTTGCTCTAAATACTATTTAGCATATGAATATAATAATAGTAATGTAATTTACCTGTCGTCTCACGTAGTCGACGAGCCCGTCCATGCAAGGCTCCATGCAGAAGCTGTGCTGGCATGGCAACAGCTTGGGGTTGCGGTACCGGTCGAGGCACACGCAGCATGTCAGCAGCGATTCGAACTGCTCCATCTTTGATTAGGTATCTGAAAGATAATACGTATGCTTTTAGAAAATTTAAATTTGTTTATATCTGTAGGAAACACTTTTTTCACAGTGGCTAATCCTGGTACCACATCAGGTGGTTATGTCAAATTCGCACATACCCTATAGACAAAAGCCCATGCGGAGTTCCGTTGACTCGAGACTCGAGAGGACGTACGAAGCAATCGTCCGCCAAATATAAGAAACACTAATCCAGCCAACGGAATATAGAATGGAAACTAATATCTTTAGATGGTTTGTAATGACTGACAGTCTGTCAATTTTGTTTACTTTTTGTTGTGATTTAATGTTTATATTTTTCCACGACCTTGGTATATTTCAAACATCGTTAAATACCTGATTACAGTATAGTTATATTTGGCGAGGCGGTCGGCTAATCCGGCTCTTGTTATTTATAGATGGATCTGGTATTTCACACGGCACAGTTTGGAGAGAACGCTTATAGCTGCGTGGTTTGAGACGCAATGTTGTATCAGTATGTGTTTAGTGGGTAAGAAAGGAATTCTTGCCTACTATAATATTATAAATAGGAAAGGAACTCTGTATAATTGTAAATTTGTTCCTATATACAGGGTGTTAAGAAACTATTGTTTGGATCTAAAGGGTGATATTTTCTTTCTATTTTCGAATACAATAACATTAAAATTATTTACATATGTATATATAAAAGTAATATCGTAATAAAGTTTTAATATTAAGTGGTAAGATTATATTTGTAGAGTAAAGTTTACCCAAATTCAAGAAAATTCTCAAATGCTGGCAACATTCCTACAGTTTGTAAAGCACAATGTTCGCTATCAGCTGTTGTATTTATGCTGTCCGAAAAAATTTCAAAAGTGCGATTCAGAACTTCGTGCATTCGGAACGGTACTGCACCTTTTTTTAATTCGAAGTATGTAGTTAGGGTTGCTTATATAAAAAAAACTACATGTAAGGTATGTAATAATTTAAAGCCCCGAGAAATATTGAAGAGCTAGTAAATAAGTTTTAATCAGTGACTATTCGTAACTTATTTGTATGGACATTGCAACTTCGCGATCCAATCGAAGTAGAAGAAAACTTACACAGTTTCTCGTTATAAAACCTATAAAATTCCAAACTACTGATCACTTCTTTTGAAGAGAGTTGATAACTGTTTGCCAAGTTTTATATTGCAGCTTATAAATATTTCTTTACACTTATTTTAATGAAAAAAGAGCTCAGCAAAGCCAATATGGACTTAATATATTAAAAAATATAAACAGAATAAATAAATAATAAATAAATATTTTCAGGACATTTATACACGGCGCCATCTAGTTCCAAGCTAAGCCGAAGCTTGTTTTATGGCAACTAGATAACGGAATAAATTACATAAACATTCGTAATAAAACCCTATCAATTAATACTTATTTTACTACATTT
>JADANM010006310.1:8125070-8153646 GCA_026213755.1 Eurema hecabe
CCGAAGCTGTAACTCTTAGGGACCTTTATCTGTTCCGATTGTAACACTAAATTGTTTTATAGGCCATTAGCCATATCTTTAGTACGGTGGAAATTGGTGATAGGGTTTACTTGAATTATCGATTGGTTTGAGACTTCGTTGTGAATATTAATAGAGCTATAGCTATTAATGAGAATAAATGTTACGAGTTTAGTTAGAATTATTTCACACTACAATTGGAAACAACTAATTGTCTATGATAATATTATAATGTAAATCTTCCATTTCTCTACAGCTCAGGTTGGCTGAGAGAAATTGATATTGAACAACAAGGTCGCAAGAAGAAGAAGAAGATGACAAAACGGTATAAAAGTTAGGATTAAGTTAATTATAACCAATCATATATTATATTGCTAATCGATTAAACCAGCTTTAGCAAAAACAAAACCAAAAATATTAATGAATAAGAAAAACAAAAGGAAAACCTCACCACACCGGTAACGCAAAAAGGAATCTCAAATAACGACACCATAAATACAGTAACGACCGCGATTCATCGGTTCCCGTGATATATGACGCAGACGAAAAACAATATCAGTGATTGAACGCATTAATTATCGCTAATGTTGTGGCGATAATGACAAATAAGTTTCGCGATTCGCTTTGAGAGAATTGGTAACACTGCTAAGCTTTGAGGCTATACATACTTAGTTACCAGACCTGTGGCAATAACGGGATAATAAAAAATATAATTATGTATTACCAACGGACCCAAGACTTCATTCAATCAAAAGCAAATATTAGTTTTCTCTCTAATCTATCAAAGATTACTGACTTAAAAAATAAATTATCACAAAATTTCAACTCTATAGACAATCCCAATTTTGCATGTCAACGCTGTCCCTTCATATCTCCGTAATACGGTAGCAAGGTCCTTTCGATATTAGATTTAGACCTTTATTATTTTATCCTAACTTAATCAATTTGGCCAGGCGTAAGCCTATTAAGTTACAAGAAAAATATTAGTCCCTTCGATGGGCTCTCCTGGGAAATCATTGCGAAGTTCAATCATACAAAAGGGTAATGTCATCTCGAAATGTAAGTCAAATTCGTAAGTTGTTTGGAGTGGTCAATTGTGATTTCCTTGTCTGTAGTTTGTGATTTAAAGTGACGCTTTCGAACAAAACTGACTTAAGTACAAGGTTTTTAAATATTGTGGGACCTTATGTAAAGTGCTCATGGTAAATTGTATTTACGAGTATATTTTGTGCTATGACTTGTATAATATACAAGTAAAGGATTGAAACAAAATTTGAAGGAATTAGAATTCCGATTCTTAAATGATAAATCGTACTGATGTACGATGAATCGGATCGTATCAACGACAGTATGTATATCCCGCATTTTTTGAGCGTGTCAAATGATTTCTGTGCTTGTCTTAACTGTTCTCGGAGTATAATAACCTCAAATGCCTGCACTTACTTGGCAAGAGTAAAAAATATTAAAAACACATAGCATGTATATTCTTCTCTTCATCGTAATCTCCAAACAATAAACAAGGGTTTTGGTATCTCAAATATGGCTTAAATTATATAACTTCATTTAAATTCATAAACAAATATTTAATTACACCAAAACTAGCCTCATAGTAATTCAGTAACTTAGACTATGTTACCTAAAACACAATTTTAATATCACTTTCAATTCAGCGAAGATTTTCATTATACTTTGACGAGATCACTGCGTATATATTACCATTATGCAGAGACCCCTGTATTTTAACTAGAGCGTCAATTTAATATGGAAATTGTAGTTGCGAGAAGCCAGAGAAAGATCTGGTTAAGTCGGATGGTACAGCTTTACATACATTGTTGTACGTCTGTTTTATTTAAGGGGAAGCCGTTCGGGTAGAATATTATTCTCTTTCGGATTGTCTTTTGTACGACTTGTATTTTATTAACCGATAGACCGAATAGATGACTACTATTATAGTAGCTTACTATAATATTAAATTTTCCTAAGTTTTAGGAGGTATATTTTTATTACACCGCCATTTGGTCCACGGTAAGCAGAGCTTGTGTCATGTGAACTAGGTAACGCTCCAAGTGCGTATGATGTGTTCTCAGATGTAAAATGATAAGCGCCGCTCTTGAGTACTTGCGTTGTTAGAGTAGGGTGCCGGCTATATAGTGAAGATCGTATGCATATAAACTACGAGTATAGCGTGCAGCGCCATCGTTTTTGTTTATATTTACAACTAGCTGCCCAACGCGACTTCGTTCACGCTGTACCTATCCTACTCGAAGCCTTATACCCTACACCTATTTTTTGTGTAAGAACCATCCTCGTATATCCACGAAAATTCTAAAATAAGAATTATGTAAATCGGTTCAGCTGTTATCGAGTTATGCGCTTACCAACAAATTTTGCGATTCATTTTTATATTATAGACTAGCTGGCCCAACGCGACTTCATTCCTGCTGTACCTATCCTACCCTTACCTTATTCCCTACTCTTTTTGCTGAAAAACCATCCTCGTACATCTAGGAATACTCCAAAAAAGAATTATGTTAATCGGTTCAGCCGTTATCGAGTTATGCGCTTACCAACACATTTTGCGATTCATTTTTATATTATAGATTGTATGTTCTTATTTTTAAAAAGAGCGACTATCGGAGTTTCTTGCCGGTTCTTCTCTGTAGAAACTGCCTTCCGAACCGTTGGTAAATGTTTTGTAATACCATGACGATTCAAAAGTGTTACTTTATATAGCCTAATTGAATAAAGGTACTTTTGACTTTGACTTTGACATCCCTGTGTTCCTTATAGGTACGTAACAAAACATAAAATCCGGATAATTCGAGAAGCTTCTCCTTAAACCATTTAAGGTACTGTTTATTAATGTCGGGTCTGGCGTATATTACACCCGACCGTCTTAAATTAAATCATGATCTGTACAATGGCTCCACGTGGGTTGCTGGGTAGGTCCTATATCAATAAATATAAAGTCCAGTATTAACGGTTTTATTTCAAGTTCGGGGTTCGCTGGGTTTCAAAGTTTTCATTATGTAAACACTAATTGTATGAAACAATATTTGTTTTTTATTAATATTTTATATGTTCATGTGTATTGTGTATGTTTGAGCTATGATTGGAAAAGTTTTTCTAGGTAAGCACGCCTAGTCCCGTCGTCATTGACTGGCATCAATAGCTGTTCCTACAAACTATACTTGGTAAGCCTACATAACCATTCCGATAATTTCAGTGCGTAGATTACCATAATATTCTGTATTAGAATACGATTGTTTCGTTGATTCTAAGATTAAATAAATAAATAGTAAATACCGTATATGTATGTATCTAAATTAATCTTGACTAGTCATAAGAGTCCATTATAAACTAGTACGCTAGTAACGCATCTGCGAGACTTCTAGTCTATTTCTACTATAAATAAAAACGTAGAACGTCAGCACCACTTAAAATTAAACGAATTGTAGCACAATGAGCCGATTGTGAGAAATTAAAAGTAATAATCAGTATCAGCTAATTTTACATTAACTACCTATTTCGTTCATAATTATAAGATAAACAATTTTGACCAAAACTCAGAAAGGAAAAGAATAACAAAAAGGAATACTAATGGTATTGGAATTTCGCGCCTCATAACGTCTTTGCTGAAACATAGGAAGATAGAATGTTCTAGAATACAAAGAGTTAATTTAAATAAAACACCTCAAACCGAATCAAATCCGAACGATAGCAAAGCGAGTCTAATTTATCGTCCCATTTAACACCTAAACTGAAATTTATCAGAGTGAATTGTTACAAATTCTGCGGCTTTTCTCGCCGCAAATGAAATACAAAGATTCGATTTTATAAATTGCTGCTATTTAAATTTGAACTTTATTTAAATGGGTAATAAAAATAACGTTAGTTAAGCTCTAAGTTAGAAAGAAACTAGTAAACCGATTAGGCAAGTTATTTTGTGAGAGTACATACAACTAAGTTATAATATATAAAATATAAATTTGATTTTATTTAATTTAGTCATACAGATAAATTAAGTCCAGCTAGGTAAAACCTATCAGCTCCAATTACTAGGCCATATCTCGACGACTGATTCTTGTATCGTTGACGGTTTATCAATCAATACGAAATCATTTATTGTATATCTATGTTTAAAGCTATCTTTTGTTCAGAATTTTATGTTAAAATATTTTTACCCAGCTTTATTTATTGTTTTATTTTCTAATTTTTGTATTTTGATTTAACCGACTTCATAAAAGGAGGAGGTTCTCAATTCGTCTGTATGAATAATATTTTTTTTAGTTGTAATGCTCTGCTACGGATATAAATGTTTCTTTCTTACTTTTAATTTACTGTAATTGTCTGATTACATGGTTATGTTAATTGTTTTAAACAAATAATGTTTCATTTTTACTTTCTCTCTTTCTTTCTCCTTCCTTTATAACATAAACTTGAAACAATATTCTCAATTACGAAGTCACGCAGTGGTTTTAGTATTCCGAGCTAAATAAACGAGCATCCGTTAAACTTTGCGAAAGGATTCCGTGATTTTCCCTCTGAATGAAATTAGGAAATTTACTCACAAAACCCGACTCAACAAAATTTACACCCGAATTTGCGCTATTTATTATTTCATACAATAGATTCAGTGAGAGATTACTACTGTATTAAGAATGGTATTTAAATCTTTATATAATAACCAGCTGACCCGGCGAACTTCATTACACCCTATAATCATGAAATCTTTTCTTACATAAGAATCTTCTCCTAATAATAACAAATACAACAAAAAAATCAGCCAAATCGGTTAAATTTAATCGTAAAATCAAGACGCTGAAATTAGGTTACAGAATTCTGACGGAAACCTCATATACTTTTCGAGTCCGGTAAGAGTTAGAGTATTATTAATATAATACTGTAACATGGTAATATATTTTATATTTGTCTTAAAAAAGCCATGAAACCAAAAAATGTATTTTAAACAAACCACAAGCCGCCGACTATGTTACTATGAACTAGATTCAAAATTTCATTCAACTTTGACAAAAATTTAAGTCAAGATCATATTATGTACTAAGCTATGTTAATTCTGGGAGTAGGTCTCTTTCTCAGGAGACCGACTGTGTCCGACCGTCACAGTGCCAGCGAGATTACTGGGCTAATGAGTCTTAACATCTGATGACTCAAAGTGGGGAGCGTCGGTGCAGTACACCCCTGCCCGGAGTTGGGCTTTATAGCAAAGTTCCGGGTAGCCTGCATTGGCTATGGGCTGGTGTTACTCTTACCACCAGGAGTGCGTTCAGCTCGTCTCCCCTCTTCATAGTATAAAAAAAAAAAAATAGTAACGCATCTGCGAGACTTCTAGTCTATTTCTACTATAAATAAAAACGTAGAACGCCAGCACCACTTAAAATTAAACGAATTGTAGCAAAACGAGCCTATTTTGCGAAATTAAAAGTAATAATCAGTATCAGCAAATTTTACAATAACTACCTATTTCGTTCATAATTAATAATAAGATAAACAATTTTAACCAAAACTCACAAAGAATAACAGAAAGGAATACTAATGGTATTGGAATTTCGCGCCTCCTAACGTCTTTGCTGAAACATAGGAAGATAGAATGTTCTAGAATACAACCTGGCTGGCGTTACTCTTACCACCAGGAGTGCGTCCGACTCGTCTCCCCTCTTCATATTATTAAAAAAAATGGGGGATATTATCTACTGTTTCAATTCTCAGGTGAAAGACTTAAAACCTGTATGAATTTTGAAAAATCGCATTACTGTGTTGCCATCAATGTAATCCGCTATAAATTACCCAGGAAAACAGATACAAATAAATGGCTACATATTTAGGTGTTTATTCACAGTAATTAATACCAAAGGATGATGATCCAACATAAATCGTTAATAGGATCGCGGGAATATCGAAATCGCGCCATTAATTGTATACAGATGTATGGATCGTAATTAAGCTGAGTTTAATTACATTAATAACGTATTTATTGATCTGTTTTAGGTAGAAGCTATTCGAAGCTTATAGGTAGAAGCTTATAGAAGTGGTTTGGAATAAGGTTAAAGCAGATACAGAAGATGATTCTTTCCTAAGTAGGAAGAAAGAAAGTTAGGAAGGGAACATCGGTTCTTTAGAACTCACTCTTACTACAGAAGAAGATCAGAAGAAGCGCTGAATACCCTATTTTTTATATAAGTATAACTTATACATTCCTTCATAAAAATAATATTCGTTATTCTATGTATGCAAAAAAGTGCTATTTTTTTGTACCGTTAGCAGACTCCGGATTAGTTGTCTCCAAACCAACAAAACAATTCTCTTCCGTCAAAATAAACCTAAAATAAACTGTAAAAAATTCATGTTTAGAAAGTCCTGCAAATAAGCTACAATATTAAAACCGTAGTACGTTTAAAACGTCTATAAATTAAGCTATAAATCAGCTAATTAAAAATACGCATTTATACAATTATAAAAAACGCTAAGCGATCCACTTTTTAAAATATCGGGGCGTAAAATTTAAACTTTCTATGTCGAACATTTCCGAAGCCGCCGCCACTTGGAAAAATTAAGAAAATGCTCCAAACACGATTTTCCACTTAATGTTAAGTGTTTTGGGCCAAATAAAATTGATCCTCCGAGAAAAAAGTGTTTAATTATTTCTGTATAACACCGCTGCGGGAATAATTACGCGAAATGTTCATTAGGCTATTTAAATTTGGGAGATAATGAAAAGTCGGATTACGAGGGTTTTTTTTTGTAGTGGGGAAATTCTCATAGGATCCTCATCGACCTTGAGGAAAGGAGCATGGGTTATGTTGTGACTTTTCCGACCAAAACTCCACTTTATTCCGAGTGCAGTAAGTGGGGGTCCCAGGTGTCTTTGCATAGAGATCAAAATCCGTCTAAAGACTTTTGGAAGATACTAATTCAAGCTTAACCTTGACAAGTCGAGGAGGATCTCCACGAAGCAGCTCAGTTGGTTTTTTCGAACGCTGCCCAGGTTGCCACCCTGCAACCCTGAGAAAGGTTATTTGACTATTGGCAGGTGGTAGAACACTATGTTTAAGCTTTAATTTATCAATTTCAACAAAAGCATTGAATTATATATTTTTTAATGAGTTCTATAAATCTTAAATGTCATCAACAATAAAAAATTATCGTTATTTTAAAATACATTTTTGCTTGTTCATCTTTCCTCAAGTATCCTATATTAAATATAAAGACGGTTATCGTATTCCAACGCGAGATATCGCGAATATTTCACCATTATTCCTGTCACAGTTGCCGTATAAAATGACGAATGGATCACGCACCGTCTGTACTTTCATACGTGAGAGGATTTGATAGTTATTCTATATGAGCTTTTGTTAAGAACTGTGTAAGGGCATAGTTGTTCTTTATTGTTTTATTTTATTAGAACATATTTTTAGGTTTTTAATCTACCTAAGTATCGTGCTAGATGGTTTATGAATGGAAAATTAATGTCCTGGAAATTACTAAATAGTAGATCCAAACCAGGTTGAATTGGTCCGGCTTCCTTACTCATAAAACTGTTAGTCAAAGTCAAAGTCAAAATCAAAAGTATCTTTTTTCAATTAGGCTACATAAAGTACACACTTTTGAATCGTCATGGTATTACAAAACATTTACCACCGGTTTGGAAGGCAGTTTCTACAGAGAAGAACCGGCAAGAAACTCTGATAGTCGCTCTTTTTAAAAAATAAGAACATACAATTGTAAATATAAACAAAAACTCGACTATTATAATATTTATACATGAAAAAGGTCACCGTCCCACGAGCGTTAAGAAATATCATTCCAAGCGTTTTTGTCTTCAATATATTCATTTAATGTTATGGGCGTCACCTAGTATCATTCTATCATAGATGTCATTGCGTTTCGTTCGATAAGTGAGACACATGAAGCCCATTTTTTCCTTACCCTCCTTCCGCGTTTCCTTTATTTTCTTTCCTTTGGTAACAAATCTTAAAAGTAAAAATAAATTTACTAAAGCAAAAAGCTCTGCCTATGATAAATGAAAAAAAAAGCTTTTAAAATAAAATCAAAATAGATAATTTATTTTAACAGTGTAACATAATGTCTTACATACTTACCTACATAAAATTATGTTTAAATAAACAATAAAAGTATTTTATATAAAGTGGATGGCTTTACAAGACGCTGAGAAATCGAGACCTCAATAGCGTTCCGTTCCACAATACAACTAATGACGAGCGACACCTGGAGCGTCAGCAAATTGAACAAACAAACTCTCATTTATTTTTATTTTTTTACTAGATGACCCGTGCCCACTTCGTTGGGCAAAATGTTAATTATCCTTTTCGGTTTTTTATATAGTCTATGACACTCAGAAATAATGTTGTTTTTTATTGATAAAAGATTTTTTTAAATCGGTTCAGTAGATACATGCCTGGAAGATATCGCCTATCCTATCAATGAGATCTAATTAATAAATTATTGAACCTTGTGTATGTATATGTTGTTCTTTTTAACTACGTTCGTTTATAAATTTAATTACGCACAAACTATCACACATGAGCAGAGAATTAAAGCTTCGAAAATGTTTTTGTTCCATAAAACTATGAAAAATTTTAAAACAAGATTTCATACTAATAAAACGTTACGTTTAATTTATCGGAAATTAATATCGTTTACCAATTAATTACAAAATTAATAACTAAAATGGCTAATTGTATTAAATTCCACAGGTGATGTTGTTATTGATTATAATTTGAACCGTATCGGCGTTGTGTCGAGAATATTAACGCTCAATATTTAATTATTTGCGATACAATTCATCAACTATCAACTCTTGATGTAATTTGTATAAATATTTCATACTAGCTGCTGCCCGCGACTCCGTTCGCGTGGACTTTCATATAAACTTTGCCCCTCCTTCCCCCCTTATAACCCTTTTTTCCAGTTAAAAAGTTCCAGTTAAGCCTATGTTAATCCATCTTTTCAACTAACTGTATGCCAAAAATCAGATCGATTGGTTGATTAGCTACGGCGTGAAAAAAGGACAAACAAACAAATAAACACACTTTCACATATATGAATGAATTTTTAAATTAATCAAGGGGTCTTATGGTAACCATGCCGTTCGGTTCTGCGCTGATGGCTTTTAGGAGTACTTAATTGTATTTACTTTAAGCTATCACAAGGCGAGAAGACATACAAACGAAATACATACTAAGACACAAAACACGGCTCAACCTACCAACATCTCGCTTAAAAATACACTCCACCAGTCCTCTGGTAATGTCAGTAAAGTTATATAATGTGCTACCAGAGACCATAAGAAAAGAGAAAAAAATCCATTTATTCGTAAATAAATTAAAAAATATTTTATTAAAAAAGGCGTACTATAGTGTCGATGAATATTTAAGAGACAAATCGTTAAAACAGAAAAAATAAAGTTTTAAGAATTTAAATTATAATACCAATGCCAATGTTATATTTATGATTAAAATACATAGTGTTTGTTATAATATAGTTTTAGGTTAGTATATTTTTAGAATAAGTTGTATTGTTATAAGATACTGAATTTATAAGCCCTCTCCACATTTATATATTATCCTTGCTGTGCCCGACGGGGTCCACGATTGTTACATACCTCTTACAATGTTTTACCACCTAAGTCTACATTGTGGAATGCAATTAATAAAGAAATTGAAATTGAAATATTGATAGAGATCAAAACGTTGATATTTTGACAGTATATTATAAGATAATTATTTATGGTCAAGTCCAAACTTACAAGTTGCGTTTATAGCTAGCTAGGGACTAATACATATTTGCGTTTTTTTTAAATATGATAATAAATTTTAAAGAAATAAAAAAAAACACTAAATATTTCTGCCTCGGGTCTAACTTCAATTGACGCTGACTTATACTTATACTTCACTAAACACAAAAGACACACACAAAAAAGTATATTACAATAAAAAATAATTTTGCTGACGGTACACAAGACAACTTGGGTGGTGAGATGCAGCTTTTAGCTCTATTGCTCGCATAACGCGAGTCTGATTGTGAATGACGCTAAGGGATTTTTCTCTTAACCGATATTGAAAACTGTATCGATCGGAAACTGAAGCTTTTATTGTTTATTTATTTAGAACGCTACTATAAGAATATAGGCGGGTAACATTTCTATACATTCTATAACGAGAACTATATTTAAATATATGTATAGAAAAGGGGAAATCCCCCTTTGCAAGTATGAAAAGAGTTTTCTTTAAAAAAAATTGAAAGATTTTTATCCTATGCAAGTTGCAAGTTTCACTACGATACTTGATTATACTTATAATTATATATTTTCCTTCCTTTGGTTACCTGGAAGAGATCGCAAGCTATAGTAAGTGTGCTCTATGTAAAAAAATAATTATCTATTATGGTGTATTAGGTTTAAATAAAATGAAATAATCGTCTAAAGAGTTTTTGGTTGAAAAACGTGTAAACGACGAATATCTCAATAAAGAGTAAGTCTGAATCAAGTAATCCCTGTTCGCTCGTCCCTTGATATGTAAAACAGCAGGGAAATGCAGCTGCATATAAATCAGTTGTAAGGAGACGGAAAATTTGTTTCCTGGTACACTTCGTAGCAATATTATTGTCACACGTGCATAAAGATTTATTTTTTATTTTTTTATTTTCAGTGCTGACACTAAATTTTCCGTGCTTAGCAAAAATGAGTACCTCAGCATCAATTCAGGCAACAACATTCCACAGTAAAAATAAGAAAGTCCTACCAACACAAGGAATACTGCTCCGCTTTTTCTTGCTTATCTAGGCAGTTCGTTAACAAAGTATAGCATAAAAGCCTATATCGCTTTTAATACAGCGCCATCTAGTCTCACACTAAACAGAACTTATGGTACGATAACTAGATAACCGATAATTCCTATCCTATCCTACTAATATTATAAATGTGAATGATTGTGAGAATATATGTATGAATGTATGTTTGTTATTCTTTCACGTAAAAACGAATGGACCGCTTTAGTTGAAATTTGATATGTATATAGTTGATACCCCGAATTAACATATAGGATAGTTTTCAACCCGGTAAATCCTTGCTTCAAGAAGAGAGCATACATCTTTTTAAAGGCGGCACTCCATTCCAGACCTGTCAAGCTCTGCGAGTGTTCATGGGCAGCAATAACCACTTTCCATCAGGTGGCTCGCCTGCTCGTTTGCCCCCTATGTTATAAAAAAAACTGCGAGGCACAGCTAGTAACATATACTTCTTATACATATATACGATTACAATTCATAGAATAACAAATACTATTGTAATATGTAATTGTGAAAGTTTGTAGCGACCACATTGTTGTGGATAGTTCCGTGGATTTATAACACTATCCCTCACTTTTATGGCCGTTTTAAATGTTGTTTGGTTGTTTGATCTAATGATTTTGTTACAGCTAACTTAATATGATTGTTACTGCGTAGTTAATGTCTATTTCTGGTGATAATTAGACTTACTTTTGATGTGGTACTTTGATTTTGAGCTTCCAGGTGTAGTTATGATTCGCGAAGCGTGAAAGGGCCAGCCTGTCGGGGCTAGCAGGCGGAATTGCGTAAGCGATCCCAAGCCCCGACTCAAGGGCTAAGAGTGAGGGTTTTAGTGGGTATTCCTGGCCGAGCGGCGCGCACAGCATCCCTAATGGCCAGGCGAGTCCCACATAACCCGTCGCACTTTACCATCAGCCACACGGCGGTTATGCCTAAAAGCATTTCCCTCGATAAAAAAAAAAGTGTAGTAATGATTCAACGAAGACTGCTTCATGCGACCTTCTGGGTCCGTCAGTGTGTGTATGCACAGAGTAACACCGGTGGGTTTTGTTCGGTAGTGGCAACATTTCGAGTGAATTAGTCTTCCCCTCCTTTGAGGGGGCATCCGTAAATGGATTTCCTATTTAAAAAAGGGGTTTAGAAAGACGCTCTAAAAGTATTAAGTAACGTTAGGTACTTATAGCTCTGTCCTATACCGAGGCAAAGTAATTAAGTTCTTAACAAAACAAGGTTGACTGGCATACGCTGTTCTTTAATATAATATGTAGGTATAGAAAGAAGTCTTTCAAGCGTGCTGCAGCGATGTGATAAAAAAACAACGCAGTAACGTCGATTCCGTTTCAAGTAGCGACGTTGACCGGTTATTAGTTAGGAAATCTAATAAGAGATGTGATACAATTTTTATTACACCCTCCATAAGGAGTCTATATTTTTTTTTTAATAATATGAAGAGGGGAGACGAGCTGACGCACTCCTGATGGTAAGAGTATAGTCCATAGCCAATGTAGTGCTACCCGGAACTTTGCTATAAAGCGGCGCTCCCCACTTTGAGTCATCAGATGTTAAGGCTCATTAGCCCAGTAATTTCGCTGGCTTCTTAAAGTATTAATTAAATCGGCTTTATGTATAAAACGGTATCAAAAAATTTAAGCAAATATCTGAAGTTCTGTAGATAATAAAAAGCGCCTCCGAATCTCATCTAAACCCCAATCTTTACCTAAAAATATCTCATTGAAACAGAACGCTGAAAAATGACACAGAGTTAAATGTCCCATTACTTACGCATGATTCGTGCAAACTAACGACCGTTTCAAATTGCCTATCAAACGCAATACGTGTAATTATACAAAATGAACAACAGAACTTCGCATAAATGCCAATTTCACAGACCTCCTTCACACATGAGTTAATTCCGAGCGCTAATTATCACGCTAATTTTAGCTCTGTAGGTTTTTGTGGAATATATCTCTCGCAGAGAACTGGTGTCAAAATATCAGAAATTCGTTGTTAAAATTTTTCTTCTCATTTTTCGCAATCTCATACCCAAGAACTAAAATTTACCAAATGACACTTCAACAGATTTTTCTTTTATTTAACATTATCCACGAGGGTGAAATCGATATTTCGATAATTTGATACTATAAATTTTGATAAAAAGTAATTCCCACATTTCTCGTTAAGGTCAGAAAACATTAGACCAGAAAGGATAGAAGGTAAAAATAATTCACTATTTACTCCCAGTTCACACTGTTTCATGTTTATTCAGTGGAGAACTCGCTGAATGAATTATTCACGGCCCTAAGGCGAGCGATGAAATGCCCTTTGCTTGGAGTCTGAGTAAGAGTTGGTTGTATTTTTATAAAGGATAAGCCTTTATCTTAAGTGGTGTCGATTCCTGAAAATACACTTTAAAAGGCGGTAATCTGGGTAAAGGTCCGCAGGCCAGCAATTGATTTTTATCGAAACTCTTGAGATATTATTCCATGGAAAGATACAATAATACATAACATAAAAATTGTAATAAGATTCGATTTGTGCAGATAAAACTAAAAATAGGTGTCGAGTCAAATAGAGTTTATTAAGAAATTATTTATAGAGTTATTAATCATGCGTGGGAATAAATAAGTTTATAGAGTTTATTAAGAATAATTATTTTATGCAATTTCGGTTTTGTAATGACATTGATTATTCTGTTATACACTATGTATTCATCTATCACATTCAACCAACATTATTTTTAATATAACCTTTTTTATCTGGTTTTAAGCTTAAATTATTGTTTGTAACGAACTATCCTAACTTTTCGCGTTGAAATTAACAAAATTTGAGTACTTAATAACGTTACCCTAAATAAAAGTCAGAATAAAATCATCAATTTTCAAAACCGCAAGATAAGTTTAAAAGTTGCAAATAATGCTTAGTCATAACGAGATATCCAATCAGATGTAGCAGATCCTTAAATTGCAAAAGTTGAAAACCAATGGAGATTTAAACATTTAAAAGGTACCTTTTAAGTACTAAATTCCTTATAGGATAAATATGTGCCTTACTGAAAAGGATTATGGGTTATGTCGTACTTCTACGACTTGTCGATATTAAAGGGCATACTTGCAATCTGTTCTTTGGAGAAAATGAGTCAAAATTGTGTTATTTTGAAACTATAATTGAAAAGATCCTTGATAACAACAAAACTGACAACAGTCGGGCTATGAGACCATCCATAAAATGTCTCCTTTTCAACAAATAACAAATTATAAAAAAAAAACAGAACAATAAAAATAACAAATAAGAAAACGTCGTTGATAACACGCATCAATTAGCTAATTACCTAAAAAAATATTTACACAATTATTATGATAATTATATTATATTTCAGGACATTTATACACAGCGCCATCTAGTTCCAAGCAGAAGCTTGGGTTATGGCAACTAGATAATATTTTTCCGGTGTGGGGTTCGAACCCACGACCCTGCGTGCAGAAAGCAGCTGTACTACCACTGCGCCAAACGGTCGTCATACGTAAGAAATTAAAATTTATCTAAAGAAATTATTATAATCATTAAATTACGTACATTACAACTTAAGACTTATCAAAGATTATTTTATTGATTATTAATAATTTTTACTCACTCACAATTAAATATTCGTTAGCACATACAAATTTTATTTACTGAAACCACCTGAATTAGCTGGAAAATCAGTAGAAAACCGCTCGCAACGAGATGAATGGACTGTTACATCAGGTTTGGTAATCGCAAAGCTGTAATGCCCCGAGCTGTTTTGTTTTTGTTCTTATTCCAAACATTAACACTCAATTTTGTTTTAACCATGTAGGGATATGATTTTTGACGATGTTTGTACTCAATTAATATAAAGAATTTGTTTATTTGCTGTTTAAAGATAAATCTGGAAGTATGTTATTAATATAATAATAGGTATTTAACTTTATCTTAGTACATGTCAATAGGTGGCGGTAGTTTACAGCCTAATCGCGCTATTAGTTTGTAATTCGACTCAATATAAGGTCAATGTTAAAATAAATAAAGTTCTGTTTACGGGTTTTCGGGTTACGGACTTCCAGTAATTAGCTAGCAATCAGTTTCGGGGTTCTAACACTGTATCATTATGATTATGTGTTGTAATAATTTAGCTGCATCGAGCGAGAACGTCAGGAATTATACTCACACACAATAAACTGGTTTCAAGTAATAGTATCATCACATAAGAGATATCTTTGCGTTTCGTTTCGTAAACAATAAACCATTTTCACAGATTTTTCTACATCATAAGCAAACGAGACCCAACTATCAAGTGCAATGAGGGATTGTACCACATGGATCGAAGACCTTACCAAGGCCAAAAATATAATAATTTCACTTAAAAAGTATTCCACTTCTATACATGAGTCGCCTCGCAACTCAATTAGTTCAGAAAACAAATCCAAAAACATTACAAGACAATTATTCGTTGGTGATTCCGAACGCGTAGCCATCCGATAATCGCTTAGCATTTTAAATTGAAATAAGGGTTGCTAAATTTCTTTTATAGGCAAAAATAATCAGGACTGAGATAATCTTGTTTGCAAAGTTTGCCATTTTATTTTCGGGACGTAATAAAAATCGCAAGCATATTATTATATATTTTCTTGGCGGCGTTTTGTTCGGCTTTTTACAAGGTTTTGATTTTATCAAATTATACAAGTCCCAGCTGTTTAATGATGTTTTTATAACTTTCACGAAATCATTTGGCTTCGGAGTTTTATTGTGCCTTTTACACTGAATACGCTGGGTTAGGGTCACTATTGACTGTGAAATTTTTTGGTGTTTATATTTAGATTACTTGTGTTTAAATATGTTCGTTTTACTTTACTTATTACTTTCTACTAGAACAGCTTTGTTCTGAGCAGAAAATGTAGATTTTTTGTTATAAATATTTTTTTACACACACAAAAACACATACATATATAAACACAACACGAAACATGCGTTTCAAAGAGTAAAAAGAAAACAAAATATTTCACTCATAAAATGGCTTTTATCTTTCCGGTGATATCTCATACATGCTTTAATAATATTTAATATAAAAAATAAAATTGATTTCACTAGCAAAGTGGTCGTTTGACCAATATCACATTAAAATAAACTTTGATTTCTATTTAAGCTTTTTAGGCATTTAAATGCTTTTTTTTCTAAGACTTATCATCTCCTAGACCCAAGCTATAACCTATGCGTGAATGTACTATTATGATAACCTTACCACTAATGTAGCATAGATTCCTCTATAATACAGTAATATTTCGCAATCAGCATATTTAAATCCGATTATATATTTCATAGAAATAAAAATTTTATTCCAAATAGTAATCTATTTGGAAATAGCCTTGACGAACATTCAGACAACTTTTGTTAGTAGAATAAATTTCAGTTATACTTAGGAAGAATTCAAACTTTAAACCTCAAACAATGTTTCGTTTTTGATATTTTCTATACAATTAATATTCACAAAGAAACTTTGAAACGATTTATTTTCATTCAAATAATGATAAGCTGAAGTCGTTGAACTTTTGCGGTTATTGCCCATTTAAAGACTTATAGTTGTCAAATAAATCTTAACTTACAAGGCCGAGTTGTGTTATATATTATAGCGATTTTTATATAATAGGATATTTCTAATTTAAAGTTCTTGAAATTTTCATTAACTGGCTGAAATACGGTTTCTTACTAGTTCGTGAGCCTATCATAAGCTGATTGTTATCTAAATATATATAATTCAAAGGTGACTGACTGACATAGTGATCTATCAACGCACAGCCCAAACCACTGGACGGATTGTGCTGAAATTTGCCATGCAGGTAGATGTTATGACGTAGGCATCCGCTAAGAAAGGATTTTGATCAATTCTACCCTCAAGGGGATAAAATAAGAGATGAAAGTTTGTATCAAAATTATAAAAACAAGACCAAATCTTTATTTAATTCAACCTATGGGCCTCAGGTAAACGACCAAGGGTTAAGTTTACCTTCTACCAACCGAAACCACAACATTGTTTTCCGTCGTACCGCAGCCGATAGTTACGGGTACTTTACCAGACTCTTCCTCTAGACTTGTTTAGTAAACGAAGAGTATAATAAAATATATTTGTCGAAGCGTCAGAAATAATTGTGATTTTATTATAACGAATTAGCTGGAGACGTCAAGCAGATAGCTTGAGTGAGGTCACCCCGGTGTCGGCATGACGTTTGACAGCTGACAGATGTGAAGGTTGAGAGTGGCGTAAGCGAAGCGCGGGCGCCGACGGGTCGGGTGGATGAACTCGTTACCAACTAAATCGTATTGATTCTAAATTACTTTTACTGTTATCATTTAATATTGGAAATACATTGTTAAAGTGAACAAATACGCTTTCATTTTGATAATCGCCATGCCTGATATAACGAGTTAACGCCCTTCGTCATATAAATAAAAGACCTAAATAACACAAAAGACCTAAAATTAAATAAAATTATCACACAAGTTGAAATCTTATCTCATCAAAACGTCTCACCATTACCCACTGATCAATTTACTCTTATGCGGATTCGTACCGACGATTATGATTTTAATTAGATTTTGATGAAGACAAGTGCTTATTAAATTTCGCCTTCTTGGAGCTTCAAGTAAGATATCTTGATGCTTGAAACCGTCAATTTCTAAACCTAAATTATATTTAAGGATAATTAACGATATTTGATCATTCGTGTGAAAATTACGTAAATAGATTGTATAGAGTTATTTTAGAAGTGGATTTCTTTATTAAAATCGAGTTTTTTAATTATATGTACGATCTTATTTTATTAATTAATCTGTTTGATGACTTTCCTGATGTTAAGCTAGTTATGATCTTGTGAGAAACCAGCTGAGTCTCCTTTTGGATGTTGCTAAATTGTCAATTTCGGGAAACAGAGAGTAGTGTAGAAAGTTCCACACTTGTGCAGTGCTCTAGAACGTAGAAGCGAAAGACTTAGTACGTGCACGAACAACGTGTACTGAAGGACCATCTTCCTGTTTTCTATTCTAAAGAGAATAAAAAGAATTTACTTCAAAATACTTTTTATTCTTTATAAAACCCAGAAACGCAATCGTCAATTTTATTATTCTAAATCTTAGTAATGTGTGGTGTTAGGCACTATCATAAAAAAAACATTTGGTTTGCTGCACAGCCCACACTTTATCATAGAAATAACCAAAAACGTTTCGCATTGAATAAAACGAGCACAATATATCTTGGAATTAAAAACAGATTCAATTAGGACTCCAATGGGAAACGTATAAAAAGCGTCGATTAATTTCGTTATTGTTTTCAATCAAAGCCTAGTGATTGATTTAAAGGTCATTTGTAAATGTCTGTTGGACGCGCAATATCAATAAATTGTTTATTTTTCGATGGTGCCAACTGATGTTTTTAAAACTGATATTTAAGAGAAAACTTTAATCGTTGAATGTGTGAAGACTACTTAAATACACACACATACACATAGACATACACACACACATAAACACACATACACATAGACATACACACTCACATACACATACGCAATACACACATACATAGACATACACACTCACATACACATACGCAACACACACATACATAGACACACACACATACACATACACAACACACACATACACGTACAGACAGACACGCACACACGCACAAACACACAATACAGTTGCACTTTGACAATACACAGTATAAACTTTGAATCTACACTTCACTGAATCGACACGGTTATGCAGACCGAAATCTCTTAAGACAGAAACTAATTTAACTCCCAAACTAGGAACAAGTTGATAAATCACTCCGATATTGCGTTAGAGCTCACTGAAGTTATTATACACAGGGATAAATCTTGTTGCAATGAGATTGTGGAAGGAATTCGTCTTGGTGCATTTCGAGACGTTGCAAAAGTAAGCAAACTTGTAAATTTACTTTTTATTAAACAATATCTATTTTATGTATTTGTAGCATCAGACATTGTGATTTATTTGGAGATATCACAACCATTGTTTCGTCTCTTAATTTAGGATATAACACAACCGTTAGTACTAGTGTTAGTTAGCTCGGAGTGTAAGCCCTGCTTTTTATTCGGTTTTTCGAGGTAGGGAAACTGGTGACGTCACGCGCACGTGTTTTTCCAATTTTGACAGCGGTAGGATATTAATTCATTAATTTATTTAAATTACTGCTTTAAAAATCAACTAGTCCGAATCGTCGAATCCCATGTAGAACGTGGAACTAACTACGAAATGATTAACGCACATTCATAGAAACTACTTCATGGAATTAGCTGAAATTTACCATGCAAGTAAAAAGGAAGTTACACTTTTAAATAAAACATATAATACTTTATTTCTCGGTATCGCGCCGGGAACAAGAACTACGTTCTTATATACAAGGTCAGGACAACATAGACTATAGGTCGCGGCACGGATGTTTAGCGCTGGTCGAGAATAGCTGCGCATCGGTAGAATCGCGCTCGTAATTGACGTATTGGTGCGAGAAAGACAACACGACTGGGGAACCAATCAACGCTCGCGCACCCGACGATCAAACGCCCCGCGCGCCGGGCCGTCCCCTCGATACCTTATTTTTGACTTTTACGCAGGTTTCGTTTAGCGCTAAAGATTCGTGACGCTACTTATACACGACTAATTAATACACATTCGTGGCTAGTTAATTACATAATATAAATGGTAGGCAATTTCTCTCAATGTAGATGCAAGTCGGAATGACGGACTTATGTAGGACGGGGATTCATGTTATACAATAAATTAATACGCGATCCGCAGCTGAATTAATTAAAATTGAACACGTCTAGCGAACGGGATTGTATGAGATATTCTAGTTTCATCTTTGGTATAAGCGAAAATGTATTATTCACGGTTGAATACTGACTAAATCGAAATTTAAATTTGAGTATTCCTTAAATATCGTGCTTTTGATAGAATTGTATTGAAGTGTCAAATTAGGCTTTCTTTCTTTCTTTCTTATATATTATGGCATTAGCGTCTAGCTTTTTGCCAATGTCAATGTAATAAGAGGCAACGTGGTCAAGTTAAAAGTCGATATGAGTCAAGTAAAATCGTCTACAAGTCGTCTTTAGTCGAGTCAGTCAGTCGTTTCGTTCTGCCCTTCGTAAAGTGATAGTGAGCTTTACGAAGAACCTGGACACTTATTAGCTAATTTACTGCATGAATCACTATCACAATCAAACATTAAATCACTTTATGCACCAAAAAAGGAATATTCAATCGAGATTACAAGTAGACGCCCAAATTAGGCTTATAAAGTCGTACTGAATTTTATTTGTAATGTTATAAAGAGTTCTGTAAATTAGGTCTCACCAATTTCTTTTTTGACCCAACTTTTCAATTGACAAGTGTCTGAAAACTAGACCACAATGCGTTATGCTGAGAAATTAAATATGTATAAGTATTTAAGGGCTGATAAAATAATTTATATCATATCATAAATAATATTAGCGATATAAAATGTCAGTTGAAATAGATTCACTGCGCATAATGAATTGTGAGCTTCACGCTGAAGCCTCCTGCAGCCACGATAAGGCTCTTGATACAATAGGTATCCATATTTATTACTACTAAAATTATTTTTTGTATGTGGTTAGTACTATTATGTGCATTATCTTTTTTTCTATCGTTTTATATTAAAAAACCAAGATTCAGAATTATATGCCACTTCTTCGTAGTATAAGCCGTAAAAATGTTTTACAAAACATGACCATTCAACTATTCAAAGTCAAACATAACATAAATTTATTAACTTAACTTACATATAGTAACGCTTTTGAATCTTCATAGTATTACAAAACATTTATCTCCGATTTGGAAGGCAGTTTCTATAGAGAAGAACTGGCAAGAAACTCTGATAGTTGCTCTTTTCAAATAAAAAGATATGTAGGGACACCCCCTTTTTTAATTCGCTGAATCGGCAATGTAGATATTGTCTTTGTGTGTCATCAAAGACAGAAGTGTCACAGATTGTATATGTCTGTCCTGGCAAATGTATGAAAATTAAATCAATTGAGCTTAATCTTCCTTCTTGTAAACATGTAAAATAAATAATGTAACGATAAATAAATAAACATGAATTTAAGTTTTATCGGAAGGGGCAACCCCCCCCCCCCGCACCTCAACCCCACAAGATACAATTGCAATTACAAATATAACTTATGTAGTTGTTATCCATCATTAAGTCATTAAGCGTAGTTAGATGCATACGCCTCTATAGTCCCGCTAAAAGCCGGCCTTAGAAATTCGCTGTCTGTACCGCCATCTTTAAAACGCAACGCTTAATTGGATCGGGCTCGACTTGTCTCAAAGTCCGTGCCTATATTCAGTTTATCGGTGAAAGCGATGAATCCTCTATTATTTCCCATTGTTCATAGTTTACGCGATTCCAAACCTTTTAAGCCCAGTTTAATGATGCGCATTGGTTCTATACAATGTCGATCTACGTTTCGCCAGCGGCTTCGTTTGCCTTTATAATTTGTATCAGTTTATTGTAAAGTCGTTAGCTATATAGCATAACCCATGCTTATGCGTTAAAAGCATATAAAATATTTAGAACTAGTGCTGGAATTAGTGCTGTTAATCTGAATGATCACTTATCTGATTGTGATCATCCTTTTTTTTGTAACATTTACAGCGTCCTCCTCATTAGAGAAGTAGGCGGTTATGTTGGTCTTTTAGGTAATGGTGCCAATACCGAGTAAAGACCATCGGTGTTTCTCTGGGCACACACATTCAAGCAGTCTTTTTTTAGGGCAACGAACGAGCGCCTGATCAAAGGTCGCCTGCAGAGCGACGCTGCGGTCGAAGATGTAGCGCGCTCGCATAGAACGTTTTCGTCCACCATTCACGTCTTCGGCGAGATCAGTCGATCATCCTGCTTTAGTTAACTTAGTCAATATAATTAAAATCTTACTTCTAAACCCTTGCTATAAAATTATGTTTAAAAAAATCAGCATCTTCTAGACTTTCTAAATATAGAACTACTTTATTTCAGTACAGCAACAGAAACTGTCGGATCTAATGTTATTATAAAACAGTTTAATTTAACACTCAAAGTATTTATCGGTTAAATCTCGCCTACTCCGTTTGATATTATTGAAAGTAATATCAAGGTGTATTAAAAATCGCTATTTCTAGGTCTTGATTTCTTGATTGATTGAAAGTCGATTCAAAACGTCTACTGGTTCGTTGGATAATATGAATAGAATTGATATTGGAGACTAAGATAAGGCCTGTTATACACGTGCCTCAACAAGATTATAAATCTATATAAATAACAATAATAATCTCGCTAAAGCTCGAGAACGGTTGATCGTACTTATCTTATCTTGATCTTAAAACGTTGGTAAAGGTCTAGGGAAGGTTTTAAAGTTGGGAAAAAATAGAATAATTATCGGGAAAATCATAAAAAAAGTTTCTTCTATATTCTTTTTCTTTATTTCTCATGCAATCATTTCAGAGTCGATTATAAATCTTATTACCTCTACACTAAGTTCAAATTCAATCATATCTATAAAAATAGTAGTTAGGTAATATCTGGTGTCGCGTAATAAAAAAGCGTTCTTATTATTTATAGTACGCGTCATTTATGTTTAGCGATTGACGAGAATAGCTGCGCATCGGTGGAATCACGCTCGTAATTGACGTATTGGTGCGAGAAAGACAACACGACTGGGGAACCAATCAACGCTCGCGCACCCGACGATCACGCGCCCCGCGCGCCGCGCCGCTACCTCGATACCTTATTTTTGAGTTCTGCGCAGGTTTCGTTCAGCACTAAAGATTCGTGATGCGTACCATACCCGTTGTCAATACCCGTGCGATGCTGGGGCGGGCTGCTAGTAATATTTAAAAAATCAAATTACGTTTTAGAATTGTAGATCAGGAGCAAATCATATGCACTAAGCTATGGCCTATAATCATGGGGCTTACTCTCTACGATTTCAGTTTTCAGACTTGGATCTTTTATACCCTGCATATCACACCTTATATCTATATATATAAAGTCGTAAATAATAAATTTGTTATTTTGATTATATCATTGAAAATTATTGAATATTAGTTCCTATTTCGAAGCGAAATACTAACAACGATATGTTTAATTATTCTATTTTGTTGTACAAACATTGAATGTTTATTTAAACCAAAACCAATACGAGATAATCATTTCAAAATTATATGTTACGAAGTGTTATTCCGTTTCGCTCTGGGGTTGTTTAAACTTATTTCCTAAAACATAATAATGTATTATTATATATTTTTATATCATAATATATAACATATTAAAAAAAAGTTTCCGAAACTTCTGGTCACAATAATAACATCAATTTTTGAAGTCAGTCAAAAGTTAAAGAATGCTTCAATTTAAATTTAAACGTGATACAACGTTAATATAAGCTTTTAATCTATAGCCTTATTTATTGTGCGAAGCCTTTCTAATTACATTCTCATCACACATATTTCATAATGTTTAAGTGTAATTAAACACTTGAACTCGATTTGTTTGTTTGGCAGATAAGCTATCATTTCAAGTTGACAAGCACGAATAAGTTAGGTCTAGATTAAAATTACTATTGTTTAATTTATTTTAGACTAGCTGGTGCCCGCGACTTCGTCCGCATGGACTTTCATATAAACTTTGAACCCCCCCTTTCCCCCTTATAACCCCTTTTTCCAGTTAAAAAGTAGCCTATGTTTTTTCTCAGGCTCTAGACCATGTGTGTAACAAATTTCATTACAATCGGTTCAGTAGTTTTGGCGTGAAAGCGTAACAGACAGACAGACAGACAGAGTTACTTTCGCATTTATAATATTAGTATGGATAATATACAATACTGACCTGACGCGACAAATAAAATAAAAGTTGAATTGTGAAACCTCCTTTTTTAAAATTGGTTTCTGTCCTAAGCTATTTTCTTTAAATAAAAAAAATGTTCATTTTGTCATTCATTCTCGCTTTAAGAATATTCTTTATTTAAAGCGAACTTGGCAAGAAATTCAAGCTCTTTTAATTTACAGAACATAAATCTGTCTGCAGCTCAGATGAGCGAGAAGTCTCGTTACTAGACTTAATATAAACTTAGATAATATATACTTTATTAATCCTTCATTTGCTACATTATTTCTTTAGGGTTCTGCACCCAAGAGGTGACAACGGATCTCTTTTACTAAATTAGTGGAAGTTAAGTTCTCATTCTTCTTTATAAAAGAAGAAAGAAGAAAAAAATATTTCACATACAAAATTGTACATCATACAAAAATGATAGATATTTTTGATGGTTGCGAATCGAAAATGCTGCTTTTCAGCATCTCTTATTTCCTTTTGTAAAAAAAATCATTAAAGGTTGCATCATCGGGCAAACCTCAATCTACCTTCATATTAAAAATCTGCTTTCACACAAAAAAAATAAACCACAACTCAGAGCCGTATGCACGTAAACTGGGAATTAAAATTTCTATCTTTCACAGAGTGAGGATTCGTGTTTCGGAAATATATGGCTTTCCGAAACGCCGGTATAAATATTTCATCTTCAGAGATATTTTTCTAGCACATATATTATGTACGGAGTGGCTTGTTTATGTACTTTTCTCGTACTTGTACGGATTTTATAAATGTTTAACTATTGTGAAGTCGAATTGAATTTAGTTGTCTTCCGATTTTCTTTTGACAAATAGTTATTCGTATAAAATGGCTAACTAGGTGGAACTACCTCTTATTTTTTTTGTCTTCTTGTTAGTAATGGAACATGAGAGATGACTCGTGTATAAGCCTTTTATATATAATTCTGCACACTTCTTTCTTATGTCTTATGTAAAAGATAAAAGAATCCCTTAATAAAATCCTCCCGAAAAACCTGTGTGTATGAGTGGGAAATATATCCGGATTATAACCGAAATATTGGGGAACCGCAATTTAAAAATAACTTCCGTCAATACTATTTCTTAATCTATCTATATAAAACAAAGACGGTTTTGTTACAACACTTGTGACTCGAGATCGGCTAGACCAATGTTCATAGTTTTTGTTTCGTTGGACTTGTCCCTGCCCCGAATAGCAGAATACATCTTAAAAATAATGAAAACTTTATTATAAGGACTGTCAAAGTTTATATGAAAGTCCACGCGGACGGTGTCGCGGGCAACAGCTAGTTTATCATATTTTGAAGTCCTTTAAAAACTGTAGTCTTGAATCTACATACTATGCAAATACGTATGAGAACACGAAGCATTGTTGTTGTTGTTTTAAAACAAGATTTTAATTAAAATATTTGTCGAAAGCGTTGTTTGGTTTAAACTTTGAAACTAGCAAAAGTTTCGTTTGATGATTATATTAAATTAATTAATGCTTATGGTTGTGACAACACCGGTACAGCTTTGATATTACATACTTCATATGTTAGCAAAAGTTAATATGTTTCATTAATTCTATCTTGAGTTTTTGATCTTAATTTTTTGTACGTTTGGCTATAAAAATATACTAAATAATTCTTAATACAGTGTATTAAGAAACTAGTATCCGGTCCGAAAACTTGTTGTATATCGGCAGTTCTTAGGAATAGAAGAGAACAATACTGTATTTAATTAGAAAAGCGTCCTTAAGTTTAACAATTCTGCCGTTGCGCGGCGCTAGCTGTCACTGTCAGTTGTGTCATTTTTCTTACGAACTGTCATATATAAGAATTGTAGTTGTTATAAAATTAATGTACGTTATTATTGCAAATACTTTGCTTTATTTTAATAATCCTACAGCAGTAATTCCTCATTTTGCTATTGATATAAATAAATTAAAAACTTTTTTTGAAATATAAATTATATTAATATAATATATAGTAAAAAACATTAAACAATGCACACTTATATGCAACCGCAAAAAGTGAGTGAGTCAGTCAGTCAGTGAGTGACAAAATTAAGAAATTTTACCCGTAATAATTCTTAAACTAGTGGTTCAAATTGAATGACATTTGAAATACACCGTGTATTTACACGCTTGCATGGTTACTGAATATTACTAGAACTAGTTTTATCCACAACGAAGTTACAGGGGGTCGAAAATGGCCTGAATTGCTTTGAGAAAAGGATGGTACGGCCGTGCTGCTTTTTGCTCGACTTGGCGGGGGCACTACCGTGCCCCCAGATTCTTATTGTTAATTTTACATTCTTACGAAGAGAATATTGTAATTGACTGCCGTCAAGGTAGTGCGGTATTGCAACCTGTGACGATCAGGGCGCTGGTAGAATTTAGTTTGTTAAAAATATAATATGTTTCTATATCGTTTTTCTTTTCTAACGCTTTAATAAAAGCTTCTCCGTTCTCCCAGTTACCGAGACATACAATAAAGTAATACAACTGACATTTCCCATAACTTTGAAGTACTTGAGAACTTCAAGACGAACGCACGAGAGCTCTCCCAACTATAATTACAGTTGACCAACCAAGATTTTAGCCAGAATAAGCGAAAATAGACCTTATTTCAAGGACGTAGGATCAGATTTAGCGTAAAACAGAATTGATCGCCCGTAGATATTAATTATCATGTCTTGTCCAGGGATTATTAACTTATATTAGACAAACATAATATATTATATTTTTTTGGTCCAATCCCTGTGTTGGACATGATTTCATTTAGTTATATGTATGATGTTTTATTATATACAAACCGTGCTCGTAACCAAGTTCTTTAGATATATAATATATTTAATTAAGAACTAAAAACTGTGTAGGAATGCCCTTAGGTTATCAATATAACGCATACACACGAATGTTTCTTTTTTTCTTTTTATAGTAGTTTTGTATATATAATTACTATACACTGTAATATACACTGGATGAATAGTATACATTACTAGCTATTACACCCAACTTTGCTCACATTTCATCAATTAAATAGATATCGGAGAAAATAGCCTATGTAAGTAAGCATTACGAAAAACTATACTTTTACTTTTGTAATACTGTATTAATATACTTTAGTTTTACGATATAATTTTAGACTTTTACTTTGACTTTACTAAACCTCAAATTGCCTACCAAATAAACAACTAGCAGCAAACGAAGAAGTCCTTAGTATAGAATTGTGTTAAGTTGATCGATTTTCGTCCCCATTATGACTAGTCACCTAAAATATGAGGTACAATAGCACTCATTCGCTAATCACATTATAACATGTATTGTATATCCCAGCTAAGTGCGCGGATAAGTAGGCTAGGAGTACTAGGCTTAAGGTTTTATAATACTACGTTGGGCTGAGGACGTTAAAAAAAAAATGAAACCTACACGTAGTTTAAAATGTTATCAATAAGCGGTCTTACAAGAAATATCTTTGAGGCAACAAGGGCGATAATTTTTTTTTATGTAGATAACACAAATACATACACAGAGAATACATCAAAGCTATTCGCATAATTTATGATTATAAGATAAGTATATTATATATTTTGTTAAATATGTAACATACCGATTATTGAAACAGAAACGATGCTATCAAGAAATATAGTATGTGTATAGTTTGTACGTGTGTATGTATTATATAACTATGAAATTTGTTACATTTCGTCAAACATATGTACACTAAAATATTAATATACGTATAACGGTAAATGGAGCAAAATTTCTTACAAAAAATATTTGGTAAGACTCATATTTGTAAAGAGAAATAAATGAATGATACATTAACATTCAGTTAAGTTACAAATGTAGTATGCTATCCTCTAGAACTACATAGGCAACTTTGAAAATTCTTTCACCATTAAAGAACCTTTTTTTTTTTTAAGTTGGGAAATCCTCATAGGATACCCATGGTCCTCGGGGAAGGATCACGGGTTATGTCGGACTTCTACCGACCAAAACCCCACTGTTTGTAATCGCTCTGCCGCAGTGAGTGGGGATCCCGGGCACCTTCGCAGACTCTTCCGCGAAACCATTAAAGAACCTAACTCTATAAACCTAAGTATCAAATTACCCAACAAAAATAAAAAATCACATTATATTACTCGTATTTACGTATGTTTATACAATCAACTAGCGAGCCGCCCCGGCTTATTTCTGGGGTCTGGGTGTTGCTATGTATATGTATTGTATGTATTTACAAAAGAAAAGTATGTATATGTAATTTATTCCGTTATCTAGTTGCCATAACACAAGATTCGGCTTAGCTTGGAAGTAGATGGCGCTGTGTATAAATGTCTTGAAAATATTTATTTATTATTTATTATTATTTAGCTCGCATATATAATGCATGTTACCATCAGGCAGGATCGCGGCCAAATGTCTGCTTGTCTGACATAAAAAAATGTATCCATGGCGTCCTTCGGTAGCGCAGTTTTACAGATTTAAGTATTCATAGCGATATAGGGACAGAGACGCGGCTTTATTTTATGCTATGTAGCGATATAATTATAAGAAAAAAAATTGTACGTCGACATCTCTTCGCCCAAACCTAAATAGATTGGAAACAAAGGGAATGTTTCGTAAGAGCGTGATTAAATTTCACCGAAGAGGTCTCTAATGGAACTCGATGTACATATAAAATTAACAAGTCTACCGTTACATATTGTTCATTATGACGACCTACTTTTACTTTTACTTTTATATGTTAGACAAAAAAATGTAAAGAGTTATTTATCTTTTGAGATATCTAATATTTAATCTTAA
>JADANM010006310.1:8219590-8231505 GCA_026213755.1 Eurema hecabe
CTAATATAAAAAAAATATCAAGATTAGTAATTAAATTGTAAACATATTATGTAGGATGTGGAAGTTTTTAGATATGTCATACAAATCTATATACATATATGTAAGGTGCAATATTTAACATTTTATGTGAAAACTGAACACTATTTCGATGTAGCGAAAAAATGGTACGCCCTCTCAAAGAAATATGAACTGTATTCCATTGTTTTAAGACCTAGAATAGTTTGACATCGATTTTATTCGTTAGTCGCAAAATGAAAGGGAATATTTTCTACGTCAAGTAATATATTATTGTGACGAATGCTTTTTTGCGCTGACGTATAATAGAAAGCTTTTTTTCGTATTGTACGACGGATCTTTAGTACTTTCTACGGGAAAATTAGATTTTTTTGTTTCATAACATTTGTATAGAGAAGATTCAATATAAACGCTTGCTGTTAAGTCTTTTAAAGTCTCGATAAATGAACTAAACTTCATATTTTTTCTTTAGCTACAATTATCAGAAAAATAACTTTAAAACTCTTCATTGAACATCTAACCAAAAAACCTAATGAATTCAAAACAGAACAAACGCAGACAAACTAGAAAGGCTTAAAAAAATCTTATAAAAAAATGATCACTTCCACACTATCTGGGACTCAAGATAAGATGATAAATTAAAAGCAGAAGGCGTGAGAAAAATCACGGAAGAATCCACCAACATTGGGTTACCACCCAAGACCTACCGATCAAACCCAACAGTATAAGTAATGTCACGAATCTTTAGCGCTGAACGAAACCTGCGCAGACGTCAAAAATAAGGTATCGAGGAAACGGCGCGGCGCGCGGGGCGCGTGAACGTCGGGTGCGTGAGCGTTGATTGGTTGCCCCAGTCGTGTTGTCTTTCTCGCACCAATACGTCAATTACGAGCGCGATTCTACCGATGCGCAGCTATTCTCGTCCAGCGGTAAACATAAATGACGCGTTCTATAAATCATTCAAAACTCTTGCAACAAAGACTCTTTTTCCCCTCCAAGTACCCAATTACCAACAAGACGCTCGCCTGATAAACTACCAACCGTTTGCACCGAAGAATTGCAACTTAAATATAGTCTAGTCTATAGGATAGACGTACGATGGATTAATAGCCCGCCATTATTCCAGTTCACCTTCATAGAGTAGTGACGTAATGTATTACGAGGTTTATCGATGCCGGCGCGAATCTATCGAGCAATTGCGCGTCACTGCTGTAATTCGGTTTTCACTGTGGTAATTGGAGGCTTTTGTGTGTTATAAATGATTGGTAGGAATTGGAGATAGTGGGGTGTAGATTTGGGGTATTGTAACTTAGGGTTTATTGAGATTTGCTTTATTTTTTCGTATTTTGAGCCATGAATATACTTTATTGAATATAACTTTATTATATTTGTAATATGTTGCTAGTTCGTTTCGACGCAGTGAAAACATATTGTTTATGATTCCAAATAGATAAAGTAGTCATAACTAATGTAAAAATAGATTTGTAATGGATTTTTCTGCTAAATTATGTATATAATCGTTCTTCTTGATCACTATAACCACAAAAAACCAAATTATAAACAGATCTGTAGCTCGATATCATTTTTTTACATTTTATGTCTGCTTTGCCTCAGCCTTGATGCCAAACGAGAAAAATTATTTTCAACTTTTTGGTTAGTTAGTTCATAAAAATTATTTATAAGTGATAAGGCAATTTCTAAATGCATAGTTCTTGGTATTAGTTCTTTTACTTATACAAGTAATAAATAATATATATAAATAAATCAAGCCAGCTAGTCCCTCCTATAACTCACAAAACCTTATACTAAACGATCCTTATTCAAATTCGCAAGCTACCCCGGTATTATGAACAAAGAACTGAGAGGAACGCCGACCTCTTAATTGAACTAATTTTTCAGATCATTGGCGCAGATTTAACTTGAATACCTTTTTTGGAAAAACCACGCTTTTTTACTTAACTTTGTCTCCCGTAAAAGCATTGCAAGCATTGATGTTTTAATATACTTATACTTACTTATGTTTAAACGTTTAAAAAAGTATACGTATACTTATATACCTTCCCATTCCTTTCTTATGTGTTTATGCAAGTTCTCGTTGCCTGGCAGAAATCATTGACTAGTGAAAAGGCCGCCATTTACATATACCTGTGTACTTTTTGATATTTGTTATTTTATGTAATTTGTAATTCTGGTATATAAATATATTTTAAATATGTTTTGTGAGTTTGTCACGTCGTATTTATTATTTAATCTGAACTTTTACGGGGCAAATGAGACAGCTAGCCGCCTGATAATAAACATGTCTGTCAATATTTGTAGTAGTAAAATAAAATGTAAAACTCAAACGGTGCGAAAAAGATGTGTAAAAAAGGTAGAAACTGCCATCCGCACTAGTGGTAAATGTTTTGTAACATGACGATTTAAGTGTCAATATATGTAGCCTAGTTGAATAAGGATGTTTCACATGAATTTAAAAGACTTATCTCCGAAAATTTGAAGCCTGGATTCTGAAGATAAAGAACTTTAAAAAATATTTAAAAAGTAATAATAAAATATTAAAAAATTAAGTTATGACTTTAATACAAAAAGCAATTCTATCGGAAATTAAAAATTCCTATAAAGCATAACTTACGTCTGACATACAATATTTTTTCTAGAAATTTCCATTCGCGGCGATAATAACGATTTCATCTATAATCACAATAAATATTTACATTACATTACGCCTGAGCTTCCGTTGTGATTCGAACACAAATATTTGCACTTTATTTAGGCCGTTTGCCTTTGGGGAATCGCTTTTATAATTTTCTTATTAGGATAATTCGTTTTTGTTTATAAGACGCTTGAGTGTTGGGAAAACAACTGCTTTTGTTTTGTTATTCATCATTCCGTGTCTACTTCCTTACTAAAATTATAAATGAGAAATTTATTTTTTTATAAATGGAACCCTATTAATAATCTATCTGTGTGACTATAAAACATATTTTAATAGCCTTTAACGATTTATTATGTCACGTAAACGATATCTTTCGTTCATTTATTTATAATTATTATATTAATTAATTTGTTTTAGTTCTAAGTTGGTTATGGGCTGGCGTTTCTCTTACCATCAGGAGGGCGTCCAGCTCGTCTCACCATTTCATAGAATAAAAAAATATATTATAATTATATCGGTTTTCAATTAAACCTACACTTTTCATCTACTCTTCTTTTTTATTTTAATTATTTTATTTTCGGGTTGCTTGAAAGAAATGTCTTTAAGTGATATGGCAGCCTTTTATATTTAAATTTTATTTACAGGTGTGTTTTTAAAATTATTTTGAGTAAAGAAGAGTTAAAATAAAACCCGATGAAAAGTGCTCATGGGTGTCTTCAACGATTGCACTATCCGCCCCCATCATTAAAACATGTATTCTATGTATTTAATCTATCTGCCCACACAATTGAAACCGGGTTATAACAGGATTCTCATTTATACTACAATATTTAATCACTAGAACCTAACCTCAAGGAATTTCTCTTAAATAAATTCTAAGAAATATGTTTCAACATTGTCATTATATTAAATATCCAATCTTGCATGAAGAGTAACAACGGTGTTACTCTCTCGCGGTACAAAATGAGAAAAATTTAATCAACCAACCAAGCGAGGTTGACTCACATTATTACCCGACTGCGGCGAAGAAAAGAAGACGTTTTAGTCTACTTATATTTATTTGTTCCAACTTAGCTAAACTACTGAACCCGTTTTCATAAATGAAGTGTCAATAGCTTCGTTATAATCAATCGGCTTGTTGTCAAATACCAAGAAAACCACAACATGTTACATGTTAATGTTAATAAAGTTCTCGGTAAGGAACAATATAAGAACCGTCATATTCTATTTTTATATGTAAAAATAATATTTATATTATATCTACTATCGTCTAATTGTTTAACTTATGTATCTTGATTTTCATCTTTAAACTCGCAAATATTTTCATAATTATCCTTTCTATATGCCTGGTAGAAATGGCTTACGGCCATAAGGCCGCCATTTACATGTACATGCTTCTTTTTTTATATGTTGTAATGTTTTTTTACATGTAATAATGAATTTATAAATTATAAAATAAAAATTTTGTCGCATACTTTAGTTCCGTCTTTAGCTATAACGTTCAGTTAAACCTAGCTTTAAAACTTTTTATTGTCATAAAATAAATTCAATTTCCCTTATCTTCAGCCCTGCACTAGTGTTTAGTTTAAGCAAGCGACGAAACGAGGGTACACTCATTATAACAGCTGTAGGTTTTGAATCAGGGTTGTCAACATTGCCTTTTTTATACATTTATTTACGAATACAATAATTTGTTTATCTAAACAATAAAATTAATCTTTTTTTTTTTTATTGCTATGTACATATTTACAGAAAAATATGTTCTATTCATATTAATATGATATCTTGATGCCATGACACTGAGCTTTGATTCAAGTAATCCTGGATTAGTACATAGAGTACTTCATTTCATAGAGTGTAGGTACTATATAAATTAACACACTAATATTTATTCTTTAATAACCTTTAAAATTCACAGTTTTTCTATTTGTCATAATAATGCTTAATAACCAGGAATTCCAACATATTCTCATTCAGAATTTAAACTGAAGTAAAAAAAAAATACTTAAATTGTTATAAATAGTAGTCCAGTCCTAATCAAAAGACTCCAGTTTCAACCCTACTAAATAAAATAATCAAAACTTGACCCGTGTCCTATATTATATATACTTACATATATAACAAATGGATCGCTGAATTTGTGAATTTTCAAATGAATGGCGCGGACGGGTCGCCCCTTCGTAATTACATATCTCGCTGTTACAAACCTTTAACTACGGAAACTTTTCAGTTGAAAATTTTACAAGTTAATGTATTCTTTCGCTTTGGTACTTCGTCTTTTTACTCTTGATAATTACTAGCCTTTAATAGAACGAAATACGTTCGACAATGACAGACTTAGTACAGTCTAATCGACGTTTTAACACATTTAAATTTACGATTTTTAAACATGGTTCTTAATACAAGCTGGAAATATGGAAAGTGGACATCGCTGCCCATTAAAACTCGCGAAGCTTGACAGCTCTGAAATGCATGACAACGAATATATAATATTATCTTCGAAAGATAATCTATACTAATATATAAAGCTGGAGAGTTTGTTTGTTTGTTTGTTTGAACGCGCTTATCTCAGGATCTACTGGTGCGAATTGAAAAATTCTTTTTTTATTGAATTGACCATTTATCGAGAAAGGCTTTAGGCTACATAAGATCACGCTGCAACTTATACGAGCGAAGATATAATGGAAAATATGGAAAAAACGGGGAAAATTATTCATCTTAGAGGGTTTCCTTTGCGTGCGCTGCGAAAACGGTTCAAGGTACAAAAATAATATGTATGAAAGAATTATTCCTATTTAATTGATCTAAAAAAAGTCCGCGACAGTATATGTCTATCTTCTAAGATTGACTCACTATAACATAATAATAGAAAATAGATCCGACGGGGACGAAGTCGCGAGCAACAGCTAGTATTATATATTCGTAGTCATTCATTCATTCATCATTGCTCTACAGTTTTAAAACGCTACTACACTATCTAACTGTCAAGACATGCATACAAAAGCTTCGAAAGAAAATAAAAAATAACACACCATTAAACAAAATTCCAAACTTTGTAAAGACGTACAAAGCGAAGTTGCGAAATAAAAATCCAACTCAAATGAACTCCGAACTTTAACTCCATCGCCCGTTTATCGCTAAAATGTTTATTTAAAAAGTTCCAAATGAAACATTTTATATGAGATGTAGGGATGTGACGTGTTTACGCTTACAAGTTTCCTAAAACATGGCTTAACTTTAAAGTACGGTGCGCTGGTACGAACCAAAAATACTTGCCAGTATAAAATAAGATATAGTCTTTCAAATTGAAATTAACTATACTTAATGTTAAAGTAAATAAGAATATATTTGCGAAGAAAAAAATCGATTGTTTTTATTAGTATATACGATTTTAATCCTCCTTCGATAAAACTCCTATACAAATAGATTTCGCATCCATCAAATTATAAGCAAGTCATTCGTGTTTACTATACTTACTTTATACTTTAAGTTTAGATTGTGGATCCTGGTATTTTCGTAACAGTTCTTTACAGAACTGGTATTTTTGCAAGTACGTCCCAACCGTAATGAGAAGTTTTAAATTTAATTTGAATATTGCAGCGGGAAAAATGGCGCATAAAACTGGAATAAATCAGATTTTAAAATCCAAATAAATTTCGCTACCTGCCGCTCCGCTTTTGAGATCGTTTCTCTTTTGTCTTTAACTGCTTTCGGTGGTTTAAAATGATTCATAAGTTATTTTGTGTTCAACTAGTTTTTATTTGCTTTTTATTTAAATATTTAGCATGCTTAAACTGCTGGCCAGGGCCCGCTGATTTTTTTTAAAAGGGTTGGATAAAGGTATAGATTTAAGTACCTCTTTTGGCCTCTCCCGCTTTAAAAGTTTATATTATGATATAATTGATTTCTCACGTTCCCTTTGAAAAACAAGAGCACCGGAGGCCCAGACTTACGGTGGACCGATAATTAAGGGACTATCAGTCGGGTTATACGTCTATGTATCTAGTACCTCATAATATAGGGTTTAATAAATTCATATCGCCAACGTCAATATTTGCCTTTAACTTACACGACGGATTGTTGCTATGTACCTGTTGTTTTGGGACGGTCTGTTCGCCACGATAAACATTAACGTCCTTAATTAAAATAACTTGACTCGACAAATATATTACTTAGGTACACCATGTAGTCTAAGATCCAAAGGAAACAAACATTATTCTACTAGTGTATTTAAGTGGGGAAGTCCTCAAAGGATGCCTATGGATACCAGGGAAAGGAGGATGGGTTTTTCGGACTTGTTCTGACCGAAACTCCACTGTGTTCCATCTGACAGGAGCGGGTAGGGGTCACGGCCACATTCGCAGAGTCTTCCACAACCATTCTAGTCCTACTAATATTACGAACGCGAATTTATTAGGATGATAGTAAATTAGTATAATGGTATATATGGTTTTCCCTTTAAGGCAATACTCCTTTATTTATTCAGCTGCAATTTGCAATACAAGTAGATTTAACCTTGGATTAAGACATAGAAGAATTTCATCCCGGTCTTGCTACGGGAACAGAAATATACGGTATTGACGGCTAAAATTGCAGGGCAGGGTTATTTGTACATGTATAGTATAATAGGTAGGTAGTATCTTCCACCTTTAGTTATAACATACGATTATTAAACATTGGCTTTCTTTGCAGGAGGACGAGCGGCTGACCATGAACTTTTCACAAACAAGCGGGTTCAACGACACCAACTGTGAGTATTGAATAAACTAACAATTAATATTACTTCCATGTGATGTCAGTCAACTAAGCAAGGCAAAAGCTATTATATAAAAAGAAACGTAATTCTAAAAATAAATTCACCTTATATAAATAAAACACAGACAAAGTCGTAATTACTAAATTGAAAAACAAATTCTCTTGCGCTAAGAAATTGTAACAATATTGTCTTTCTAATTTATCAACTAAAGCTTTTACGTTATAGAATAAAGAAAAAAAGTTAAGAAATTACACATTTGAATAATAAATGATTATTCTATTTGATCTCGTTTTAAAATTCTCTTTTATTGCTTATTTTTGTACCGATCCCTATAGGATACCCAAATTATACCCATGACATTTTCTCAAAAATATATTATCTTAAGACGATGTTAGGAGTTCGAAGGTGCCGGTGACCCCTTTTTTTTTAAGTGGGGAAATCCTCATAGGATACCCATGGCCCTCGGGGAAGGGCCACGGGTTATGTCGGACTTCTACCGACCAAAACCCCACTGTTTGTAATCGCTCTGCCGCAGTGAGTGGGGATCACGGGCACCTTCGCAGACTCTTCCGCGACCCGTGCCGGTGACCCCTACCCGCTGCCGTAGGACGGAACACAGTGGGGTTTTGTGTCAGTACACGTCTGACGTAAACCATGGTCTTTTCCACAATTTAGCAGCGGTCCATTAACAAGTATTTTAAAAAAACAATTCTATATTTAGGAGCGGTTACAGTTTTGAAAGCTTTGCTTGTTTCAGAAGTATGAATACGAATTTAAAAAATGGTTACGATAATATTATGTCTGTCAGTGAAAAAGTCGGTAAAGCTGTGGAATCTCTCTTCTTATTCGGCGTCTTCATTTCTGAATGTCGTGACTAGTTAACACGAGATTTCGCCATGCCTGCCTGTCCTTGTCTTCATAACTTCAGTTAAAGTAAAACCCTGTAAAGTCAAAGCTGTGGAATAGGAAAAAAATAAAGATATATAAAATTTAAAACAGTTAATTTAATTGCGTGAGCAGTAAATTAAAATAACGTATAACGTAATAACACTGTAAAGTGCTGAGTCATTTGGCGAGTCAGATTAAATTATCGCCTGTGGGCTGTGAGTGACAGTGCATAATCCATTTTTAGCGAGAAAATCTTCATAGAATACCTCGGGTAAAGAACCAAGTTATGTCAGATTTGTACCGACCAAAACCCCACTGTGTTCTTACCGCACTGGATGGGGGTCACGGGTACCCTCCCAGACTCTTTCCCGAAACTTATCATATCCATAGTAATTTCAAATCCACAAATAAAGTAACTGTTATTAATTAGACATTTGGTTATGTTGATTGTGTACCTTAACACAAAACCTGTCTATTACAAATAAATCAAGAAGTTTAACGTTCAACTCTTAAAGAAGATATCTCCAACCATTTGTCATTGAAGACTTTCCATTAACGAAGTTAAAGCGATTGTACGAGGTTAATTAGCTGTAAAGAGCGATTACAGTTATAATTATACCCGGATTTAGGATAAATATACATTGCTAAGCTCTAAATATCCAAATCCAATGCTATAGGAATAAACATATTTGAACGTTAGTTTATGATACAATTAAATATAGATATAGTAGCTGAGTTGATTAAAGGTCTTTTTGAATATTTGGTTTTGATTTCAACTAGGATATATTATCCGCGATGTCTAATTTTAACAGACACAAATAAAATAATTCCTTAAGATTTTCTTATCTTTATGGTACCGATCCCTAAAAATGTAACATAAAATCCGTTTATCTTGCTTTCAAAGCATCGCAAAGCAAGGTAAGTCATGATCTGTCTGCCACGACGGATGAAAATTCCATTTAGAACGCAAAATCCAAATATCTTATTCAAAAGCTTGTTTTTACTACAGCTCTCATTATTTTTACATAAGCTAGCTCTTATTTGCCTGAAAAGTTTTCAAAAATATTCATATGTGAATCAGAATGTGCATTAAGTCTACATGATTTTGTCCTTCCTAGACCATTTTTTTATTGCTTAATTACTAAGGTCGAAACCATCAGTGGTAAACGACCACTACGCGAGTAGTGGGCAAACCTTTTGAACAATCACGCACCATCCAATCCAATCCTTTTTTTTGACGGGGGGAAATCCTCTTACGGATACCGCGTCCTCCTCGGGGGAGAAGGAGGCGGTTATGTCGGACTCGCCTAAAATCGGCTACTACCGACTAAAACCCACCGGTGTTCCTTTCGGGGGGCGGACCTGCTGAGGACGCACGAAACAATCGTCCGCAGGCCCGCCAGGCGCCGGCGACCGCCTCCTCCAGTGGGGCGAGACTATCCTACTAATATTATAAAACTGGAAGTTTGTTATTTCACGAATAGACGGCAAAACCGATTTGGTTGAATTTTGGCGTGTAGACAGGTGATACCTTGGATTAACACAAGGGATACTTTATATCGAAGTATTGCCCCGGGAACAGGAACTACGCGGGTAAAACCGCCGGGCACAGCTAGTCATTAAAATAAACAAAAGAAGTTTCTATTTCAACCTTACTTACTACGTAAACGCTATAACTGACAGCTCCAAACAAAGGCCCCACAAATAACCCAAGTAACACTTTAATCCCCGCCCGCGATTGTCAATTCGGCTAATGAGTTATAAACTCACATAAGTCTGACGTAAATTGGAACTCCGGAAGCGTCCCTGTTTTTACACAGGATCTGCCTCTGTTATTTCAATTAGTGCTGTCGAAGTGTTGAGCTCCGAAACCGGTTATTTGAATCGAATAGAACCGATACCGGATCCGAATATCCTGAATAATGTTATGATATGTGAATGCATGATTATTTTTTACTCTTAATGCAATAACTACTAAATGTATCACTTTTACATTACATTTTATCCCTTTTATCTACGCAGTTAAAACCGCGGGGTGCGGCTAGTCCTTAATTCTTTGAGCAGGTGAAGAATATCTTCATATTATTTTATATATTTATGTATACTGTATCAAAATACTCTGTCTTTCTTTCAAAATCTATAATATCCTACGCAAAAAGGGATTTTTAAAAAGTTTATGTTATCGAAATAAACATACCATTTGTCTTTTACCTGTCCATTTGATTTATCCGTAAATCTAAAATCGGTTGTTTACCTATTTACAATACGAATATACCATGAAATACAAGAAAAAACACATGACTTGGGTCTGAAAAAGATATAATTAGATTCGGGATTCGAATATTTAATTTATTACGTATCCGGATCCAAAGCATATCCCAAAAACATCCCTATTCAATTCCTTTTTGCTTAAGTCCTGCAATCCGCAATAAATGGGATCTGAGCGATTTACAAATAAATTGCCCATTAAATCTCCGATAACAAACTGATTAAGTGGGGTCATTACGTGCACATTATGAGCAAATGATACGTCAGCGTTCCGGAAAGAATTTGGATGTTCAGAGCTTTAAACAGAAGGTATGACCTATTTTACAATAATATTTTTAGGCTTGGTGATAAAAACTATATGTAGGCATTAATCAAGATGTTGATTATTTGTATTAGGTTACACATTATGATTTGATTAAAGAAAAGCTTTAATAGACAGATATAATACCAACTTTCTCTGCTCGTAAGTTATGACTTCATCTCTTGGTATTGTAGATTTTATTATTATTGTTATTAATATGTTTTTAAATTAGTTCAAATTAGTATTATGGTTAAATTCTAAAGTGGTGAAACATAGACATGTAGTGGTTGTATAGTTTGTGAATTTTGTATATGCCTATAACTGGCTTTCCATACAAGTGTTTTTTTTGTATGAAAATTTTTGAAATGATTGTATGTAAAGCTGTTGGTGTTTCGAAATAAATAAATAAATACGGTAATTTTAATTAAACATGTTATAATTATAACCCACCTGAAGTCAAGGTCAGCAACACATTCGTGAGAACCTTGGGAATGTTTATGACCCCGCCTGCTTTTCTATAATAAAAAAACTATCTTCGTCGCGTGACTTTATCTGCCGTTCACTCCCAATACTGAAAATATATAGAATCTTAAATTAGCCTTATAATAACTTAGATTGATTGAGTGGTTTTGACCTGAAAAGTAACTAACATACATGTCTTCCAAATATTCTTACGAACTTTAGTATTTATTATACGAGTAAGTTTTTATGTGTATGCTTATTGGATTTCATACGAGTTAAAGCTATTTAGCATAATAATATTGATAAGCAAAGCTACTCGTAATCTTACGAGCACTTTGTCTGTATTTACAACATAGGAGGCAAATAAACATATAATTAATACATTAATAATGGTCTATAGAAATTGACTTACTGCCTTTCTTTACAGATGAGGCCTCATCCGAGTGGTTCGACCAAAACTGTTCATGGGTGGACGCGGTGTCGTGGGGCTGCAACGTCACTCTCAACGTCACCGGCAACGCGACCAGCTCTGACGTCACGTCGCTCGTCCTCATGGCGGTCACGTCCGT
>JADANM010006310.1:8231515-8242132 GCA_026213755.1 Eurema hecabe
ACCAGCTCTGACGTCACGTCGCTCGTCCTCATGGCGGTCACGTCCGTCGTCCTTGCCCTCATCATCCTAGCTACTATTATTGGTGAGTTCTACTTGTACTTGTTATGAATCTGCGACGTCACCGACAATGCAACCAGCTCTGACGTCACCTCGCTCGTCCTCATGGCGGTCACGTCCGTCGTCCTTGCCCTCATCATCTTAGCTACTATTATATATTGGTGAATACTACTTGTAATTGTTATAAATTTGCAACGTCACCGGCAATACGACCAGCTCTGACGTCACGTCGCTCGTCCTCATGGCGGTCACGTCCGTCGTCCTTGCCCTCATCATCCTAGCTACTATTATTGGTGAGTACTACTTGTACTCTGTCTATTATATACATGTGTTATCAAGCTGCAATGCCACCGACAACGAGACCAGCTGTAACGTTACTTCAATCATCATTCAATATCATTAATTATCTATATTATTGGCTGTATAGGCAGTTATAATACCGAACTGTCTCTTGGCTACTCAAATTCATGGCTGTATACTCGGCCAGTGTTGCTTATAATTAGAACCAAATTTTCATAACCACTTCTTATTTTGGCCTATTAGAAGCCGTTAACTATTGAAACATTATGTAGATCTTTTGTGTAACCTGTTTAATAATCATAAACATGGTTTGCAAAACTTTTGTCTACAAAGTTTTTCTCATTATTATTTACAATAGAAGAATCAGTAACTGACACATCCATAGATTGTTTATTATAGCTTGTAACTTATCGTACAAATTTCAATTTCATAACGATATTAAAAGTATGTCCTTATCATAAATTACCAGCAAACTTAATTTCTCTTTGTCCTGATATTACACTAAATTACTCCAATTCGCGATATATTGCTTAAAAACCGCATCCATATCTTGCCAAGTCTCCTCCACAAACCTATAGCTAGCAATAACAGTCTTTAGAAACGAATAATCTTATTAATTGCCAAACAATAGGCAGATAATCCACAATTTCTTTGTAATCTCATCGACGATGGACTTGGCAGAGTTTGTTGGCAGAACGCCAACACGGTTATATGAACGAAAGTGCCTAAATGATATTCCGAACTACGTTATGATATACAGATTCGAACCGTGGAAGTTATGATCCTAATCTTGGTGCAATGTTTCGAACTAAAATTAGTATCGTCATCGATCTATGCGTCTAGTTAGTTAACAGAGTCAAAACTAAACGATATATTTTAGTCTTCTAATTTCATAAAAGTCGTATGAGTTTCTTTATAAAACTAATGACTCTTAACATCTGATGACCCAAAGTGTAGTGCACCCCTGCCCGGAGTTGGACTTCTATTTTATAGTAAAGTTCCGGGTAGCACTGCATCGGTTATGGGCTGGCGTTTCTCCTACCATCAGGAGTGCGTCCAGCTCGTCTCCCCTCTTCATATCATATAAAAAAAGGTAAGAAGTGAAACCTTCAAATCATTTCTTTCGGTTTTCAAATTTACAGTGACAGTTAAAAATTTTCCAAACAAACGCCACTGCTTTTTAATTTTAACCTACTCGTAAAGATTTTCTGTTGCTACACAAAAAAAACTAATTTGCTTTTATTTATTTTTCCAATATAAAATAAAAAGGAACATTTAATTAACTCTAAAGAAATCAAACGTCAGGCCGGACCGCGGGCGTAGACGACGCGTCAAAAGCTAATTCCGACGCTGAAAGTTAAATCACCCTAAATGAAAAATTATACCAGAGCAGCTAATTAAATTCTGACACGCCCCCGGCCTGCCTATAAAGAAATTCATTAAGAAGTATTTTAAAAAATATATATTAAGGAAGTATTATTTTTAAGCGCTTTTCTTTCCTCAAGATTAACTTGGTAGCTTTCGAGTGTATTAGAATTTCACTAATATTAATTATACAATCTACCGTTCGACCATTTTGTCCAGGTTTTTTTCTGAATTTATAAAACTCGGAAATAATAATATTACTTATTATGACGACACAGTGGTGGTTTGCACGTAAGCTGGCCAGTACTTGGACACTGCAACGTTACTGTATTTTTCTAAAAATATAGCATACTATGTGACTTCTAATTACATCAGCTACCCGCCAATAAAAGTTAGACAATCATAATTGGTCCAGGTATTTCAGAAATTAGCTGGAACAAACAGACAGGCAATTTTTTTAATGTTATTTCGTTATATTAATCTTTTTTTAATAATAATAGACACACATTTTTTTTAAATTGGGTAAAGATTGGGTTTCTTTCTGCCATCTTATCTTTAAAATCCAATTGTTTTCAACAACGCTTCAATTCAGCACTCGGTACTAGTAATTTAGTTAATTAAACATTTCTTGTTTTCTTTTGATATTTTCTTCTTTAAAAGTGTTTTTAAATCTTCATAAATCATAAGCATAAACTATTTTCAAATTAATACTTAACCAACTTATTCCAAACGATTAATTATAATAATAAAAAAGAATAAGAATCAACAACTCTTTAGAATGAAGTATATTGAAGAAGTATAAGGTCAACAAGTCTCGTTTAAACTATTAGGCACGTTCTAGCTATATTTATAACTTGTTAAGGAGATCTATTCAAAAACGACGATCTTAGGGGACTTTTTATTTTATGCAATAAGGTGTTATTATATCGGGTTATAGCTAACTGAAATTTATGTTCTTTTTATAAAACTTAACAGATTTCTTGTTTGTTTCAACGCGCTCACCTCAGAAACTAATGTTTTACCTAAAGTTGAAATACAATATTTTAAAAGGGGGAAATTATTCATAATGTAATCCTAAAGAGAGAGATTTATACTCTTTTAATGTTATTAAAAATGTTCCGAACTATGTCCATATTCTAAGAATCATACGCTTTTCAACCATTAACTTATATTATGTCTTCTCCCTGATTAAACAAAAAACAGCCATCTTTGTACAAACAGAAATTATTACCAATAAAACTCTGACAAATACAAAGAATGATATCAGCTTCATAATAGACCCAGTCACTTGTATTGGGTCAAGAGAGCTCGGTTGGACTATTAAGCACGTAGATTTTATGTTTTCAAGTTTAAACGATACTAGAACTCATTTGAAAAGCAACGCTAGCCGCCATCTTGAAGTGCCATTGTCGGTTCACTGCGATGTCACTCGATACGCCTCGTTATGCAATGTTTGAAATGCAAATTTTATTATTTTAAATTTTTTCATTAATTCCGTTGGTTATTCGAGAAGCTTTTAAATTTTTTTAAAAGAAGATTTAAACTCTTCGTCATAATACTTTTCATTTTATTTTATTTTTTTACTTGTAGACTTTGTAAATTTTTGTTTTGGTAAATCCTCATAGATAATAATAATAACTATTATAATGTATTTTATAATATGAAGTGAATCAATCATTTAATTATTTTCGTACACTTTATAGGTATATAAGTTCCGATACTCCCACTTGCCGAATGAAACTCAATGACATCTATAATCATGGTATGTCGATACTGGATCGTCTCTTTTGGGATGATGGTACCACCCCAAAAGAGACGATCGAGTACAGAATGAAGAAATGGTTCTACAAAAATCTAATTCATGCTATTTGAGATTGCAGCGTTAAACAAACATACTTGTATATCATATATTATACTAGTATACTGTATACATAATATATCAACAAGTAGGTTACATTAAAGGAGTATATTTAGAACCAAAGCCATGCTTCTGCCAACGTGGATTTTCTCCAAACCAATCAAATATATCATATTCCATTATAGATCGCGTAAACAGATGCTCGACCATATATTTTAGGGAACTGATTCAAAATTATGTTAATGACGTTAGCATTTGAAATACTTACTAGCGACTTCAAGGGTATATTAATATATTAGTCAATATAAAAAAATTAAGGGTTAAAATTATTATATTTTATGTCTTGAATTATTTTGCCCCACATTTTTGAAGTCACCATTATTTAAAATTATTTATAGAACCTCTTATAGTTAAGATGTAATTTCCCTTCATTTTCACATTCAGCATTTTGAGTCACGGACGAATGAACGAAACTATAAGAGTTCCGAAACAAACTTCTGAACTCCAAAAACAGTTGTCCAGTTCCAACATACAATAAAGATCGCTGTCCCAACAATCTTAGAAGTAGGTCTAAAAATAGTTATTGATGAAAAGCGACAAGGAGTAAGAGCTACAAGTAAATACCCTTAGTTCATTACACTCCCATGGGCGAGGGTCGAAGGGAAAAAGTTTACCGCGAGCGTGAATTTAGTATGGAGGTCGTTAGGGCGGCGGTGTACTGGGCACTTTGATTGAATTAATAAAATTTTTAACGCCTTTTTGAAGCGGGATTGTTATGGGATACCCATGGCCTGTTAGGAAAGGACCATGGGTTATGACTGACTTGTTCCAACCCAAACCTCAGTGTGTTCACTTTCACAGTTTGTTCGCCGACCCTTCTACCTAAATCCCTACAGTAGTTTTTAACACACAAAAAACAGATGTCATTCCTTATGTTTATAATAAGTAATTTATTCATGGTCGCAATAATAATACCTACTTAACTAGATTCTCGTGTGCTAAGCGATGGTTTTATTTTTGAATAAATCGCTAAAATATCACTCGTTAGTGATAAGGCCGCCTGTTACAAATGCTGTATCCAATAAAATGTTATTGTTGTATATTGTAACTAAGAGTAATAAATAAATAAAAAATAAAATACAACTAAGTGCAATAATTACATGAATAATAAAATTAGGTATCCATTCGAAGCCGGACTAATATGACTGTTCCCAATTTCCTTCGCTACTTGAGTTTTAATATAAAGAAGAAACATTCAACCATCTTCATCGCAAAAAAATTCAACATCCGGTCTCAAAGGACCAAATTCCCGCGCAATGTACCACAGCCTTAAGGTCATTTAAGAGGGCGCTATCGTGAAAGGCCCAGGATTTCATATAGCTGTCTATACATAATAAAATTCGCTTTTCACGAGTGTTGATATGGGGCGGTGCCAAGTCTAATGGAAAGGCCTATGATACATCGCCTTTACAATGTATTTGATGTTTGGAGAATGTTTACTTTTTTACGTGATATCGGATGGCTTTTGTACGGATAACAAGGTTGTTATTGTCAGGTACACTTCACTGTAATTAGGTTTGGGTAAGCGATTTTGATATAGCTTCTAAAAATTTTCGACGTTGTATTTTAAGGGTCATTTTTTTGCAGGATATACACTAGTATATACAGGATTAGTTGTTTAAAGTAAATCTGATTGTTATATATCGATCAAAATCTGGATCTAAAAATATTTTGCTAATAATAATATTTTATGGTTCCAATTGTTGGTTAAATATGATAATAAAAGGGTTGTATAAACGATCCCACTTAAAATTAATCTTAATATATAAAAACCTCGTGTCACAATGTTTGTCCTCAATGGACTCCTAAACCACTTAACCGATTATAATAAAATTTGCACACCATGTGCAGTTTGATCCAACTTAAAAGATAGGTTACATCCAGGTATTGCCCCGGGAACGGGAATTACGCGGGTATAACCGTGGGACATAGCTAGTAATAAGAGAAATCAAACATTTATGTCCTATCTTCGATCTTGTATTCTTAGAAGGTTTTTAGTTATATATAATTTTGTTCGCAGGTAATGTGTTCGTGATAGCAGCTATAATAATAGAGAGGAATCTTCAGAATGTGGCCAACTACCTCGTGGCGTCGCTGGCCGTGGCTGACCTGATGGTTGCCTGTCTGGTGATGCCTCTTGGAGCTGTGTATGAGGTCAGTTTATAGTTGATTGTAGTTACATATTATGTCTTAGCATAGTTAATTAGCTAATCTAAGTTTGTATTGCTTGTACATTATACGCAATAGGTGAAAATTATCTGATTAAAAGGGTGTAGGCCTGAAGATGACACTTAGAACTATGTTCAAAATTAAAAAGTAGCCTTAGCTTCATCTTTATACAATGAACCTTTAATGGTGCCAATTAACTGATAAGAATTTATAGGGAACCGTTAAAGAATTGCAAAATAAGGCGTACCTATTCAAACTTATTGCATACAAAGTCAAAGTCAAAAGTATCTTTATTAAATTAGGCTACATAAAGTAACACTTTTGAATCGTCATGGTATTACGAGTACAAAACATTTACCACCGGTTCGGAAGGCAGTTTCTACAGAGAAGAACCGGCAAGAAACTCTGATAGTCGCTCTTTTTTAAAAATAAGAACATACAATTGTAAATATAGACAAAAACTCGATTATTATAATATTAATTATAAGCAGACATACCTGGTGCATATCAATCAATTTATCATTAGCCTCATGAGTTATAATAGTCACCATAGCAACCCTATTAATTGTGCAAGTATCACCAAAATTTTATTAACCATTGAAAAATATTTTCAGGTCAGCCAAGGTTGGATTCTGGGGCCTGAATTATGTGACATGTGGACGTCGAGTGACGTTCTGTGCAGCTCAGCATCCATACTTCACCTCGTTGCTATCGCTACAGACAGGTAACAGATAGCACATATTGGTTCTATCCAAATATATTGCCTAACATTACATTAATATTTTACACTGAAGCTCTTTTACGAACAACTCCGATGTTAGCTTGGAATACTTAGAATTGCCATTCTTTATATGACAGTCGGCAAACGCGTTGCTTCTAAAGTGATTAGCCATAGGCGTGTGACATTCGTCATCTTTAAATAATGGGAACGCTCTTTTTACTGTTCTTACTTTAACCCTCAAAATAAACAAATTTACACCTCACAGAAACCTTAAGACCACTTTCAATGTAAAATTTTACAATAATTTTGTTTTGCACTTACCTGCAATTTTAAATAAATTTATTTAGTACTCCATATAATGCTAGCAATGGAATTGCACTGAACAATTGAGTTATGCTCGCAACTTCAACCACAGACTATTCCGACGACAATCCTTACATTCCCGCGTTCCAAAGTGCATCATTAAGTGGCCACAGACATGGACGTAATGACTTAGCCCGATGAATTATCCTAGATACCAAACGCGCCTTAAGTGATGGATAGGCTTGCGAACGTTTAATGAATGTTAGGTACGGATCTTATTGCATGTAGGGTTCATATATCTGAACTGGATATTTGTAGATGTATTTCGGAGTAAATTATTTAATACAAACACGGTTGGACCAGCTTATAACAAATCTAAGAAATTTCTAATTGCAAGTGCGTATAAAAGTAATTTATTCAAATAATTGTTTTAGGTACTGGGCTGTCACAGACGTCGACTACATTCATATAAGGAATGAGAAGCGAATTTTCACCATGATCTTCTTGGTGTGGGGAGCCGCTCTGGTGGTCTCCCTCGCGCCGCAGCTTGGCTGGAAGGACCCCGACTACCTCGCAAGGATAACACAACAACAGAAGTGCCTCGTTAGTCAAGATCTCGCGTACCAAATCTTCGCCACATGTTCAACGTTCTACGTCCCACTCGCTGTTATCCTCATCTTATACTGGAAGATATTCCAAACGGCCCGGAGACGAATCAGAAGGCGCAGAGAGCCCCCGCCCCTCCGCCCTACCTCAGCTGATGGTGCCCCGCCCTCGGGAAGACCAGTACAGTCAGCTCGAGATAGAAGATTTGTTAAGAAACGGTTCTTGAACCTGAAAAAATGCAATCAACGCACCAGAGCTGAGACCATCGCTGCGGCTCTGTTACTCACTGAAGGTCAGAGCACCTCTACAGTAGACACGCTAGATGAAGAGCCCCGTACGACCGCTTTTACCATAAACGAGAAACTGCCAGCGGCTGTCTCTCCAGAAAAGTCTTCCTCGACCGTCACGAATGGCTCCAAGCCAGAACGGTCCATCGCTCCAGGTCCTTCGCAAAAAGAGAAGAAAGAATCGTTAGAAGCGAAACGAGAAAGAAAAGCCGCTAAGACTTTGGCTATTATAACTGGGGCGTTCGTCTTCTGCTGGCTGCCATTCTTCATTATGGCCCTGGTGATGCCCATATGCCAGACGTGTGTGATAAGCGACTACATAGCCAGCTTCTTCCTCTGGCTGGGCTACTTTAACTCCACACTGAACCCCGTGATCTATACGATATTCAGTCCCGACTTTCGCCAAGCGTTCGCGCGTATACTGTTCGGCACGCATCGTCGCGGCCGCAACAAGAAATACTAATCATTATGTATAAACGGACTATTATCTTCTTGTATATTTCGGCTTTGTGTATGTTATACATACCCGTTTGTAGTTAGTGTAAATAAGTTAGTTAATTGTAAATATCTATATAAATATGGTATAGAATGTTGAAGATCGTTTTATAGTTTATGGCAGCCGCGGCGGTGTCGTTCCGAGTCCAAAACGGCATCGTCGCTCGCTCTTGGGGACCTTCCACGGGTGCGGGGAATGGAACATTCTAGACATCGTTATCACAGCTTCAGAATTAGTTTTAGCGTATTCCGCCCCGCGTCCGTGGCTCGCCGCCTCCCGTTATTCCAGTGACATTACGAAATAAATATTTAAATTATATCACGCAGCTGACTTTTATTGCATTCCTGTATGCCCCGTTCATATCGGCATCGCATTTAAATAAAATCTTCGCAAATATTTCACTTGTTGTAATACGGTGAAGTTTATTCGCGATGTAACACCTGGGAGCGATATTTTTGAATGATGTTGCCGAGTTGAAATTTATCGTATCGAATATCGAAGGTAAGTGAGAGATTATTGAGTTTCGTTCGAGAGTTTTAAGCATAAACTTTGCACTTCAAATGCCAAGTTAAAGGGAAATAAGACGAGTTTCATAAAATAACAATAACTTCGATACCTACTTTAGCATAAACTGGCAATTTTGGCGAACTCATATAGGTACAGATTTAAAAAATATTTTCTTCCTAATACGTTTAAAGAATATATTTATAAGCTCATAGTTAAGGTTTGGGAAAGAAAATTTTTTTACGAGTTTATGAGATGCACTTAATAAGGTTGTCATGTATTAATACTTAATTATTTGATTTAGTCCATTCTTTAGAACGCATATATACACTACAAAAAAAGCCTATTCTGATAGATCTAATTAAAGATCCTTGTTTATATTATTTTGATAAAAACTTAATAAAAATGAAAATCTCAATTGAAATTAGCTACAAGTTATACTATTATATAGAATAGAATCTATAGAAACTCTTTGAATTATTATTATGCGTATTAATAAGAAGAATGAATATCTACATATAGATTAATTAAAGCTTCAAAAACCGAGCAACTTATAAGCGTATTACGTCACAAAAGTTTGGCGGGAAACCCGATAAATTATGACAGCGTCGGTAATGACGTCACTCGCGAACCAATATGCATAATATTGTAACATTATACCAACCGTGCAACGTTAACCTGGCTGTATAAATAACTGTCAGTTTAACCGAGTCGATGAGCCTTAAAAATAAATGCTTTTGAATTTCGAATATTGAAAATGTTAACACAATGATGAATTAAGATTTAAGACTACAAAAAAATGGATTTCTATTTTGTCCTTATTATTCTTATTTTTAACTTCCTTAGTATTAATGCATTATTTCTTAATAAAGCAATCAACAATATTAAAACAATACAGAAATTTATTTTATACAACCGCTCGCGGCTTAAATTATAATATAACTTTTGAAAATTGTATGTCAGAACCAATGATTAATAATAATGAATATTATATTAAATAGATATTTTATAAGCACAAAATTTTGAGGACGCAAAAACATCCTAATTAAGACATGCCTTTACATGATTAGTTGCCGGTGCTTTCATGTCCAATTAACAATACTATCTCTTTTTTCCTTGTAGGTAGAACACTAGTTTCGGTTGATTTGTATGGGTATAGCATATCTATAATATAATATCATTGCTCAGAACCAAGTCATTTACACTACGCTATGATCATAATACTATTTTGGATTTCATTGTTAAGAGTTAAGTCTTTTATACCCTGTTTCTTACTTATATCATAAGTAAATGTGAAATTTTTGAATATGGTTGCTTGAATGTTTGTTACTCTTTCACCTAAAAACTACTGAATGGATTTGGATGAATTTTTGTATAGAGATAGATTAAACCCTAGCTTAACACATAGGGTAGTTTGTATCCCGGTATTGTTCCGGAAATGGGAACAACGCGGGCACGGCTAGTGTGATATAAATATACATATAATATTTGTACGTACATATATGCTAATATTATAAAGAAGTAAAGTTTGTGTGTATGTTAAATTGTAAAGGGTAATCTCGGGATCTACTGAACCGATTTTAAAAATTCTTTCACCAATAGATAGCCACATTATTGCTGAGTGTCATAGGCTATATGAAAACCTTAAAAGGATATATAATTAACATTATGCCCAACGAAGTGGGCACGGGTCAGCTAGTATAATATATGTTACAGTCATCATATATGTTTAAAATGCTATCGTATGCTTTACACGTTAGATTTATTGGTTTTCCGTAGTCAAGTTAGTTTTTAAACTTTTCCTTGTTCCTAACTAACAGATGAAGTTTCTTTCGAGCACGTTATTACAAGCTTTTATTTAACTTGCAATGTATGTATGTATGTTTGTGTG
>JADANM010006310.1:8286228-8296581 GCA_026213755.1 Eurema hecabe
AAAAAAAAATAAATCTACATCAAACATACGCGATAATTTTGATGCGATGCACTACGGCGATGGTCTATGTAAGTAGACAAAATTGTCTACTTTTAAATGGCTTTACATATATATGGCATATTGCGGCTCTATGCGTTTTTATACTATGTACAGTACAAATAATAAATAATAAAAGTATACACATCCAACATTACAAAACACTAACACTTAAAGGTGTTTCTTGTATTTTGAAAATAACTAATGATATTGTATGATGATCTTATCCTAAATACAAAACTATAGAATCTCTTGTGCTTAAATGAATCGAAATTTTGAATGCGATATTATATTTTGTAGGTAGGTTGTACATATACTTTTTATACTACGAGTATTATACATATGTTAAATGTAAGCTTGCTGAAATTACGCAGATTACTTAATTTTCAAATAATCTTTATAACGTCTGCCGGAAGTAATTGCCCATGGAAATACCCCTGCAATAATAAATATCATATTTTGATTATATTTTAAAAACATATTTCAATATGAGCCTATATACTTTTTTTATTCTATGAAATGGTGAGACGAGCTGGACGCCCTCCTGATGGTAAGAGAAACGCCAGCCCATAACATCAGTCATCAGTCATTAGATGTTAAGACTCATTAGCCCAGTAATCAAAATTTAACAATAAAACATTACCCGAAACTGCAGGATAGTACAACTTTTATACACTTACGAGCTAGATGCATTCTTTACTACATACTTCGTAGACTTGAAATCCTCAAGATCTTACTCTACTAGGAAATATTCAGAGATAATATGTGTAATTAATCTAATGTAACTAGATTATATAAAAAACTATTGTTCAACTATCTGTTTGTTCTGTTACGAACAAGGACAAAGCGCATAGGACAATACGTCACACGTTAAATATACGTGCTCTGATAGACTTGTACCAAATTATCAATAACTTGATAACTCTTCAATGTTTTCAGTCCACTGCGTGTTCAGTACAGATACATTGAGGTGCTTAATGAAGGAACGGTGTAGTGGTTGTGGTACATAGTGGAGGAAACATCTGGTGATACGAAGTTAAGTGATTGATCATCGGCCGGCGATTGTAGTAAGTCCTGCGACGCCATCTTGGTTGTCAAAGATATTTGTAATGGTTACAGTCAAGTAATTAGTGTTTCGCTGCGAAATCCTTTTGTTTGTAATTGTTTGCGGATGTTTTTGTTTTGTTCTTGTTTTCGTAAATTTGTTTTGATGCAATTTCGCTTTTTGATTTATTGCTGTTGGTGATTTTACTCGTCGTTAGGTATGTTTTGGAGGGAGTTTGTTTGACAGAATTGGTCGGCTTTTTTTTTTCTTTCTTATATTATGGCATTAGCGTCTAGCTTTTTGCCAATGCCAATGTAATAAGAGGCAACGTGGTCAAAATAAAAGTCGATTTGAGTCCAGTAAAATCGTCATCAAGTCGTCTTTAGTCGAGTCAGTCAGTCGTTTCGTTCTGCCCTTCGTAAAGTGATAGTGAACTTTACGAAGAACCTCGACGAATCTTGGAGCAATCGGAACGGCGCTACTATGCGCTCTCAAATGAATTCTTCATTTCTTGGACACTTATTAGCTAGTTTACTGCATGATTCACTATCACAATCAAACATTAAATCACTTTCTGCACCAAAAAAGGAATATTCAATCGAGATTACAAATAGACGCCGCAAGATTCCCGCCAAAACCGTCTCTTCCCATACCTACATGAAGTTGGTGTTGCTTGACTGCGACGTTCAGTAACGTTAGCCTCTTGTACTTAGATAATACATAAAAATGAAAAAAATAAATAAAATAATACTCACTTGTCAGAAAATACCACACACACACATCTACATCGTGTATAACCCGATTTAATTCATCATAATTTGTTAGATTTCCTTTCTCAAATGACAGATTATAAAAAAGAAAATTTAGATAAGTAACAGCACTGGCCAGAATTAAGAAAAAAAAACGTCATTCGTCTAAAAATACATGTACTCGTTGATTCGAATTTAAATATCAAATAACTTCAATTTTATGCAGCATGAAAACAACTTTTTCTAGTTATTGGTCGAATGTATTTTTTATGAGACCTAGCAAAGCTTGATGATAGCTTTTGTGAATATTTAAAATGGCGTCCATTAGCGATGTCAGAAAGTTTGAGTGGTTATAGTATGTTTTCGTTTTGATTTCATGACTGTAGAATTTTTAAACAAATTTCCATCTGTTAAAATTCAAATTCAAAAATATCTTTAGCAAGTTTTAAAATGAAACACTTGAGTATAGTATTAATATGTTACAAGTATTTGTATACTAATTGTATAAAATTTGTGATTTTTATAATATCGTAGGAGTCATCTGGATGTTAATAATTTTGCATCTATTATTTTACTAGATTATTATCTAGGTTTATAATTATAAATCTACGTTTTTTCATAGCAACTAACATAACAATCGAAATGTTTCGAAAAAATATCATTAAACACAAATGAAATTAATTTTACCTATGGTCTAGTATTATTTTCCCTGATCAGTGTTTTATGATTTTCTAATTAGCTCCGAAATAAGTTTAGTAGCCCAAATATTTATACCCGTATTAAAAATCAAGATTAAATGACACCCAAAATGATCAAGAAATATAAATAAAAGTGACTTGAAAAATTCATCAAAGAGACTTCTTACATAATGACTTGGAAATAAACGACTAGTACCTATGAGGAATAAAACCCGCGACACTGTAGCTACAATAAGAATAGCTAACTACGGGACAAGCGGAATGCTTAAGCGACCGTGCTCCGATGCTTTGACGGTGATGATTCGTTGCTTTCACGCTCAAGAACTTAAAACAAAGCAGTTCTGTATAAAGATGCTGTTTTAAATTAGCAATTCTATTTTAACATGGCAATGCTTTAAAGTTTGTTTTATATGATAGAAGTCTTAGCAGTCGTAATTCATGTTATTGAATATGTATGCTTTGCAATGTAATATTGATTTTAAATTATTAATATGTACATACGTATATGTTTTCTTTGCCATCTAAAACGTTGTGTTTAGTTATTTTGGAATGTTTTTTTCTTGAGTAAGAACGTCTAAATCGGCATACTGCATACGTGCGAACAGATCGCATCGTAATGCTGTAAGGGTTTTTTGTAACTGATTGATCGCGGTATCTGTAACAGAATTTCCCACCGTCATAAAAAGGTATAGTACGCGTCACGAATCTTTAGCGCTGAACGAAACCTGCGCAGAAGTCAAAAATAAGGTATCGAGGGGACGGCAAGGCGCGTGATCGTCGGGTGCACGAGTGTTGATTGGTTGTCCCAGTCGTATTGTCTTTCTCGCACCAATACGTCGATTACGAGCGCGATTCTACCAATGCGCAGCTATTCTCGTCCAGCGCTAAACATTCGTGACGCGACCTATACCACTGGATGAGTCTCCCCAATTCAGCTTACTGGTATGGCTCTTCCAACAACCATTTATATGGTTAAAAGAGTATAATTTCAATATTTCGAGGCCCCGAGGCTTTAATGTAAAATCAATGAATGTTATTTCTATGAATAGACGCATGATTTAATAGAACAAGTGCAATCAAACATGGACATTACAAGCTGATTGAATGTGAATATGTTCAATCAGATTACCTAATTGGAAAATTGTGGAAAATCGACAATTGAAATGTTGTACGTGTTTTTTAAATTATTATCTACTTTGGTGACTTGTGATATTTCTAATTAATTGTAATTAATTTAGGTTAGTGTGTGTTGGCGGGCCTGCGGACGATTGCTTCGTGCATCCTTAGCAGGTCCGCCCCCCGAAAGGGTGCGCAACGGAACACCGGTGGGTTTTAGTCGGTAGTGGCCGATTTTAGGCGAGTCTGACATAACTACCTCCTTCTCCTCCGAGAAGGACGCGGTATCCGTAAGAGGATTTCCCCCCGTCAAAAAAAAAAGGTTAGTGTGTGTTAAGTTAAGTTAGGTGACTCTCAAAACAAAAAAACACGTGCTTAGCATAAAAAAATCTGATGTTAAGGAAGGATTTAGCTTACACAAAATATAGCACCTTAATGCAAGCCAGCCAAATCCGTGGTTCCATGATTACCATAAAAAGGTACTTTCGCGTTTTTGCCCTCATTGTGGTACAAACAATACGTTACGTGTTCCACGCACACGACGCACCTTTGTTGTGGCAAATATTATCTATGGGAGTTGGTTTTTTCAAGGCATTTATAAGCTTTTATACCAGGCTTAACTTGGAAAAAAAGGTTGGCTTAAAATGGATAAACGCATATCTAAATTACCGAAATCCAAGTGCTTTAAAATAAAGGTATATGATTCTTTCAATTATAATTCTCTGGAGAATGTAGAATAGTTTTTTGGGCATCAATTGATATATATCTTTTGTAACGTTTTTTTTCTTCTTTATCTTATCATTAATTCCCCTGCGTCACAAATACTTTAATTTTTTTCTATTTTAAAGGTCGGCAACACAGTTGTGAGGCACTTTTTGCACAAGCTTTGCGACTGTTCATATTTGTTTGGGTGTATTTAGGACGTGGTAGCTTACCACAGATTCACATTTCTTGAAATGTTAATAGCTGATAGCATTCATCATTTATAGAATAAAATAAAACTAACTTTAATTTTAATTGGTCCACCCTTGAGATATTACCCATACGCCGAAGAAGATTTGTTCAAATCGGTTCATAATTGGCGGAGATATCGCGTAACAATCATAGAAAAAAAATAACATGCGGGTCGAATTGAGAACCTCCTCCTTTTTGAAGTCGGTTGAATAATTTATTTTTAATATGTTAGAAATTATAGTACTGAAATTCTTTCTCCTACACACGTATTAATATTAATAGCTTTTCCTTTAAAAAGGAACAGTGACAGTAAACTGTCAACTAGATATTTTGTAATATGTGCCCTATGTAACCCCACTAGTTTAAAAATACCTATTCCATTCAGACTCGTGGTACAAACGATTTATCCCATGATTTATGTAAGTGATATATGGTCAGGCCATCCGTTAAAATACACTATAGTGCACAAGTTTTGTTTGACGATTTGCAAACGATCGCCTATTCAACTTTATACGATGGTCTGTTGATACGACTATTTTTCCCCTTTAGGATTGATACTTACATTTACTACTACTGACTCATTAAAACAACTAAATTTTAGCCGTATTAGCCGTTTTTAGCCTTTAAAATTGCTTCTAATGAATTTTTTTTAATACATTAGCTACAATTATATTAATAAACCGTACAAGGCCGATGGAAGCGTAGCCTAAGGAAACCGAGAATTTAGAGCCATCTATATAAATACAAGTTTTTAGTTTCCAAACATTTGTCCCATAACGACGCTACTTGTTAAATATCAATTGTTACTTTGCAATGTACACGGCAATACGTTTCAAATCATAAATATACAATCTAGCTGAGAGTGTATAGAAAAGCACTAAAGCTAAGCTCTGAGCTAGAGTTATACAGCCTAACTTAGACTTTGAACCTTAATAAATATATTAAGCATTACACCGAGACATAAAATAGAATCTACCGTAAGCTTTAGCGAAATATATGGGCCGATTTTTCAAGTATGTAACGGGTCTATAGGGGGATGTCTACGTAGGCTGATTAATGAGATCCTTGGTTCATTAGGGACGCGCAATCATTCATTAAACTGCGCGACACGGAAGCAATCCTTTTGTTTATGCTACCCTGGTACTTGGGATGGAATTTCGATACCGCTTATGTAATTTTCAAACATGTTATGAGAGAGAGAGTTGGATTAATTTGCGCTTGGATGATTGATTTATTTTGTTTTGATATTAAATATTCTTGGATATTTAAAAAATCTATTAAGATAGAACCACTCTATACTTTACTTACAAAAACATTAGTTTTAACTCAGAATATGTAATGAATTAATAGTTCAAATTAACAAAGTAATGAAATATATCAATTTATATAGATAATTAAGTTTTCGGCCAAATCTTTCCACATAAATTTAGCTTTTTGAATTTGGTTTTAATTTGACCCACTTCCTCAACCTATGTTTGAGATACAAATTCAACATTCAATATAAAATGATAAATCGGATGACAAAGCACTATTCAAAGTTCACTTAGATTTTTTTTTTATTTAATGTGTAGATTTCTGGATATATTTATATCCAAGCCAAGTCAAGACCTATTTAAAAAAGTTTTTTGTTGTATGAAGTTTTTTTTAAACCGCGCTTATAACCTGAATGATCTTACTATTATTTTTAAACGACTTTAAAAAGGTGGAGGTTCTCAATTATATTTTTTATTTACAATATTTACTTTAATACGTAAGTAGTGCCTGGGAGATATGGTTTGGATGAAATTTTCTAGATGTCCTTGATCAGTTAATACGTTAAACCATAATATCTCGATTTGGGGGCTTTACTTTTCGCTATAATATCGTACTCGCTTACGTAAACGCATATATGGTTCGAGCGTAGTACGCAGCAAAAAAATAGTTTCCGTTTAACTCACCATACACTCCACGGCACATCACTTATTTTATAAAATAAAATCTACCCTCATAGCTCCATTCATAGTAATTGAAAAGCTAAACGCTAGCCTAGATTTCAACTAAATTGTCGACGATTTAATGAATTATATTCCATGAAACGCATACACGGTTAAATGTTATTTTAATTTAGCGACAACAATACGGTTGAAATAACGTGGACGTATAAATTGTACTGATCTCTCGGACTTGTATGCAAATTGTGTCAGCCTTGTAGAAGCAACGTTGTGAAATACATTATATTGTAGTCTTGGAGCTTTTCATTCTTTTTTAAATATTTTATTTTATGACTGTCAGTGAAACTTGAGGTCCGCCTATTTTGTAGATCATTCTCATGGGAATAGTCTCATGTCCCAAAATCTCGTGGAAATAATTTTAACAAAAATTATGAATATATAAAACTTATTTATTCCTCATTGAGTCTATCGTCAGAAACTGTTAAGTTAAGAAAAACTGCCAGCGAGCGAAAATTTATATTTTTACTAACAAAATTCTTTGAAAATTGGTCCAATTACACAAACAGCACCAGCTTTAAAAAAAAACAATAATCATCACCACAATGTGGTTTAACTACACGAGCAACACCACAGGGTCACAGAAAAAATATTTTGATAATTTTATAAAAAAAATATTAAGAAATAAATTTGACGAAAAATAATTTTATAATAATAATAGCTGGCAACTCTCACTCTACAATAACAACACCGAACTAATAACGGAAGTCTGTTTACACAACTAAAACAACCCTTCAGGTGGAAAATATTTACAATTCATGGTCTTCGCAGCTCCGCGAACTGATTAATATTAGAATAATTTATGGCTAATATATTCGTTTGGAATAACAAAACAAATCGATTTCGCTGTCTTCCTTTATAATTTATATGGGAATGGTTTCTGTTTCAATTGTTTCTTTTTGACAAGGTGGAAATGTGGACCATTAAAACGGACCTTTTTTTAACAGTTGGACATCTACCTAAGAATAACGTGTACTTCTTGGGGGAGAAGGTTATGTCGGACTACCACGAAATGGTGCCACTCCCGACTAAAATCACTGTTCTTCTGCTCATACAGACACGGACGAACTCGCGACAAAGTATGATTTTCCCTTTTCATACTTATATATACTAATATTATATATGCGAAAGTAACTCTGTCTCTGTCTTTCCATCGCGCTAAAACTACTGAACCGAATAGAACGAAATTTGGTACAAAGATATGTAGTCTAAAGCCTGGGGAAGGAAATAGGCTACTTTTTTTTAAATCAAGCCCCAACAGCGAGGTGCGCGAGGTGTTGAAACTTTTTATAATTTTACGCTTTCACAGCCAAACCGCTGAACCGATTGTAAAGAAATTTGGTACACAGATGGTCTAGAGCCTGAGATAAAACATAGGCTACTTGTTAACTGGAAAAAAAAAATAAGGGGGGAAGGGAGAGTCAAAGTTTATATGAAAGTCCACGCGACTTAGTCGCGGGCAAAAGCTAGTAATAATATTAAAAAAATTTAAATGTGTAATGACTAATTTTCGAGAAAGCCACACTTGTTCTCCAATATTATAAAAGTCATATTAGACCTACTTTTAAAAACAGAATGTTAACTTAATATATAAAATACCTTCACACACAAATCCGAAATTTCTGGACGAATCTCAAAAGAATTCACGTAATTGACCCTTCGGAGAGCTCAGAGCTCTCAAAATGGCGTATAGAAAAACCTTTCTTTTGCGCGCGAACGTGATACGTCACACACCATCGGCTTATCCATCAACGTACCATAAAAATACTCAAGCGAATATTGGCTTCCGTTCATACGAATTGTTTCGTTTATATTTACATTTGGCAAAGGCGATGTTTGTGTATCGCACAAAGGCGCAGAAGCGGCTTTAGAGCGATCTTTGAGCTGGTTGTTTATCAAACAATCGTTTGTACCACTTTTGCGGTTTCACTTTGTAATTCCGATTCTATAACTTTTGTGTATGATATGAAACGTCAAATTTAAATTTCGAACGTTCTAGTTGCGGCCAGCTGTACCTAACTTTTATTTCGGCTGCGTTCGGATTTAGTTGTTACGGTATTCGCAAAAATTAAAAAAAATAACAGATTTTAAAAAACTAGAAAATATTGAAATTATTTTATGACGATCATATTTCAATTTTAGTTTAGGGGTTTAGTTCAAAATCTGTTTCATTAATATTATTTTTACAATGATTGAATGTAAGCATACACATGTGGAGCAAATCCTTTATATCAATTATATAAAAATACCTACAAATATAAACGCGACAGGTCCTTATTAATTAATTGACTCTTTTAGACCATATTTAAAAAATCTATTGCTTCAAGGTCGGCATCGATGTTGTTATAGACGTTTAGGCACGGTGATCTGGATTACGTATTACGGGACTGAGAGCAAACCAACTGGACACACAAAGTTGCTACGGGAACAAAAAACTCTTTTGTCTGTCCCTGTATGCTTAAATCATTAAAACTACAGAAACGATTTTTATGTTGTTTTTTTAATAGATTAAGTGATTCAAGAGGAAGGTTTGTGTACATGTCGCAGGCGGATTGTATAATCCGCTATATTACATTACGGCTAGCCGTTTTACAAAACAGGGCCTTTTTTCAAAGCGGCGGTTCAAGGATTAGCCGTATTGAATGCGGATAAGTAAAAAACCGCCTAAATTTATTCGTCGCCATATGTTAGCTTTTTAATATATTAGGTTAGGTTAGGTTAGTTATTTATCATTATAAAAAAAAACTTATTTACTCAACTTTAATAAAAATGAAGCTGAGTAATCAAGTTCTTTTTATAATGATACAAAAACTATGACAATGATACAAAAATAATAAGAATATAAGAATTCATAATGATACAAAAACTACGCAAGACAATACGGCTGAACGTTGAACCGCCGCTTTGCAAAACTGCCCTGTTTTGTAAAACGGCTTGCCGTAATGTAATACAGCGGATATACAATCCGCCTGCGACATATATACATGCATAAATGCGGGTAAAACCGCGTGACTTAGCTAGTTGAATATAGAGGGTTAAAATAACAATACCAATACTGTGAAAATATTTATTAACTTTATAAAATTTCATACAATATAACGGTTGAGTGAGTCAATGTTCTAAATTCGTCAAACATCTCAATAAACTCCATATTCGCGATTTAACTACACTTAACTAACAATTATCAATAAAACCTTGGTACTAACTTGTTAACGCAACCACGGATAACCTTAATTTTTGCGTTAACTCTTAAATACAAAATCTATTAATTCGATTTTTAAACAGTAGTTATAGTACTCGTCATTTATCTTTAGCGATTGACGAGAATAGTTGCGCTTCGGTAGAATCGCGCTCGTAATTCACGTATTAGTGCGAGAAAGACAACACGACTGGGACAACCAATCAACGCTCGCGAACCCGACGATCACGCGCCCCGCGCGCTGCGCCTCTACCTCGATACCTTATTTTTGACTTCTGCGCCGGTTTCGTTCAGCGCTAAAGATTCGTGACGCGTACTATATTAAGGTTTAATCCTTTTGAAATAAGAATTATGACAAAGTTATTGACAGCGTTAACTCGTTAGTACCAAAATTTTCGAAAAATTGTCAAACTTATTATATAATTTCTGTATTGCAAATTTTTTTTCCCATTTTTTGGTATAGGTAAACACATCAATTTTTAGGTTAAATATATTTATTTTATTAAGATAAAGCAAAAATGACTTTCATTCGTCTGATTAATGAACGAAATCATTTTTCATTACATTT
>JADANM010006310.1:8338336-8349270 GCA_026213755.1 Eurema hecabe
GCATTGTATTTAACGTGTTTATTAAATAGTGCATAAGATAAAATTCTCATAACTTCATTGTTATAGTTTGTGGCGTTCATTCGTTTTAGTCGGTAAAATGTGTAAATGAAATGCGTACTCACTAAAGTACGCGCGCTCTTTGAGTGAGCACACGAGTTTGTTGTACAAAAAAAATAAATATATATGTGACCTCCTTACGTGAACACACTGGCAGTTTAGAAAAAAGAGAGAACTTAAAATTTGTTTATGGTTGTTTTTTGAATTTGGAACGCAATGTACGCAACTGTGCAGGCGGAGGGCCGGATGGGGCGTCGGTTTGTGCTAACCCTGGTGATCGGGATATCGGCTGGCTTTAGTTTTGCCTACATTCTATTAACCTCAGCCGGATTCTCAAGAGACGTAGCTTGGTCGGCGTACAGGTAACGTTTGCACGTGCTTTTTGTGATGCATGCATGCTTGGAACTGCTGTATCGGTAGTGATGAGATTTTTGTGAGCACGTAAGTATGTGTATGTGAATAGAAAATGAATAATTAATAATTAACATCGGCGGTGTTGCATGAAATCGACATTCACAATTTAATTGTAAAGTCACAAATATAATTGTATAATTTCGTTGAAATATTCACTTAAAAGTCTTACTGGGATTAGGAATTGGATTACATCCTTTTACCCTTTTTCATAGTAGGGAAATCCTTATTATATATCTACCTATGGGAGTCTGAGAAAGGACCATGGGTTATGTCGACTTTGAACTACAACACTATTATTCTCTGTCTCCTCGCAGCGGGTAAGAAGGGTAACAGGTATCCTTGCAGGCACTTCCATGACGTACCCTTGTACCCTGCGGTATCTTACCGAATTGCGATTTCTTTTTTTTTTAATCCTTAATTGACAGTGTCATACACTTTGAAGGGCTCACAAGATCGCTGAAGCATTCTTCCGCAAGCCCGCCAAAGAGATTTGCCTTTTTTAAAGAGGGGAAATAGGCACGCATACCTACAGTCTCTGGGATAAGACTGCAGGTTATGTCGGACTCCAACCTACCGACTGCTACCGACTTAAATTATATGCTACATACGGTATGTATGGTATGTAACATACCATAATATGACGGGGTCATGGGTACCCTTTCTTACTCTCTTCTTTCTTTCTGACTCTTTCGTACCTCACTCAACGGCTGCCTGTTGCCAGGTTCGCCATGAGTAAGTCAGAGACCTCCTCATCTTGCTAGGAGACGTTAATAGCGAACACTATTCATGTTGCCCAAACGGGCTTGAAATTGCGAGCTTTAAATAAATAAGTAAATAAATAAATCTTTATTAATACTAAAAATGACACAAACATTACAAATTTTAGTATCATGGCTATGAGGGCTTTAAAGCGAAACACTGGGTATTTCGACTTTTTTGATTGCATTTTGATTTTGATTTTCAGTAGTAAAGTATTTGAACCAGCAGTTCAAAATTTATAACGAGTAATGTACATTTTTGCTAGAATCAAAAGTATTTTTAAACGACATTGAATATGTATCGATAAGTTTATCAGTTTGAATAATATAAGTAGTAGAAATGCCTTTCATTGTTTTTACGGCGATAGACCTAGGTAAGGTTAAAAGTAATAAATTATCTTCGGTAGGCTACGCGTTCTTTAACAGGCATAGAAATATATTTATATGAAGGAGAAGGAAATTACATTCTTTTTAAAATTAAGTATGTAATTATGAGGAAAATATTTTTTCCTATTATTATATGAAGGTTAAGTATGTTGTGCTTGAAGAGTTTTTTGAGGTTCTATAGGGATTTTTATTAGTAAGCTTTATTCATAGACACATATACAATATCTCTTTTACAAGGTCACATATAATAACTCTTGAATCTTCCAAAAGTATTACAAAACAATTATCTACCAACCATATGCATAATAAATATTTTATTCATAATGGTCTTAAAAATGCATTAATCCTGTAACCCGTTTTCGAATTTGATTAAAAACGTGTTTTTGAAAACTCGTTAAAAAAACTGATGTGTTCAACTTAGTACCTATTTAATTTCCATCAGATGAACCTCCCCATTTCCTTCCTATAACAAATTAGAGAAAGTTGAACTATTAGAAGTTAAAAGAAGATAGAAATAACACTTTATAACATTTAAACTAAATTTCTAAATAGATCTGTTAGATTCACATAGCTTAATAATTCATCTCGAATGGCCCAAACCATGTCCCAATTCAAAAACACGTAATTAACAATGTTAGTATGTAAATGTAATTTTATGCCACATAAAAGATAATTGGTAATGGCGGGGGCATGTTATTTGTCGACTGGTTCATACAATATGTAGTTTTCAGAACCGCCAATGACAGATTTTCGATTGGATACGAACTCTTCGAATTGAGACCAAATAACAGCCTGTGGAAATCCAATTTTCACACAATATAGTGAATATGGAAATTGGAATTTGACACAATATTAGAAATTAACTAAGCTAATGATGTCAACTGTTGAGCCATGAGCGTGAATTCTCCTTGCATACTAAATTTCTGACAAATACAGATGGATCAGATATTAGGACATTAAAAAAAGACAACTGGTCAGCTTTATCCTATGAATATATATTAGAAGAGCCCTATCCTTAGGCAGAATAACTTTTTTACTTTAAACAAAAAATCCCTTTCGCCTTTATTTTAATCTCTTTTTGTTCCTTCTTATTTTAAAAATACTTCCAACGCCTAGTCTGAGGGCAAAAGTGACATGATCAACAATAAAGATATTATGTGTGTAATAGATTAAGGCTTGCACGCAATAGAATAAGCTATAATTTGGCAGATTGTTTTCATAGTTGAAAGAAGCAAGAACATATTATGCTGATATCTGCTTATAGTTAGATTTTTTTTTTAGATTGTAGATTCTAGTTTTAGCTTCCGAAAAGCTTGCGCGAGATGGCTTGTAGAACAATATACTTGAATGATATTCTGAAAAAATCTTTATCTGTATCGGAATTGTGTCCGATTTGGTTTTAGTTTCTTGGTCTAGTTAAAAAAATACTTTCATTAGTTTTTTACTCTTTTTACGTGAATGACTTGCCGTAAGAATTTGGTAACTTCTGCAATATGTTTTAGATTTTGATCGAGTTTAAAATTTATATATTTTTTTTCATATATCGTAATTCACATATGTTATTCAAGTTCGAGTTAAGTGCTTAAAGCAAACATGTACAGTTTTGCAATTACATTTCATACATTTTTGCTGCAAATATGAATACTAATTGCCTATTACTATCTTTATTCTAGGTTGTTCTATAATTGCTTTCAGCTTATCAAGTACAACGTATACAATTTTTGTATACGTATGTGTAAAATATATTAAACTTCTCTAGATATTTATATAAAGAAAGAAAATCGATATAGAAATAAATATCTACATACATACTTTTAATTTAATTGACCGTAGTAGTAGCAGTAGCAGTAGTACCTCTGATCCAAATTCTACCCCAAATCTTATGAAAAGAAAAATAGAAGTTTCAAAATTAGGTTGTTCCAGGGAATCAGCCCGAGACCTGGAAAGGCATCCGGTGGTGAGTGTAGTGGATCATGGAAGCGAAGAACCAGCTCACCGGGATGAGGATAGAACAGTGGCTGATGAACTAGCCAAGAAGGTCAGGGTCCTGTGCTGGGTGATGACGCAGCCGAGCAACCATCAGCGCAAAGCCAGGCATGTCAAGGCCACGTGGGGGAAGCGATGTAATAAAATTCTCTTCATGAGCACTGTAGAAGGTAAGGATTTAATACTAGTAAGGTTTAATAACAGATTGTGTTGACGAATAAGCTTCTAAGCTTAGTTTCTCTTGAAACAGATAACGTAATAAGCTAGTTATTATCTAACAACTTATCTTAACCTGGGTTTAATAACCTGATTTATCCATCAGTGCAAAGACGTGAAAGGTGGTAAAAAGTGGTGTTAAAACTCGAAGCATTTTTAAAATGGGTTAAGTGGATCTCCAAATTTGCCTCTATTATAATGTAAAAAGCAGATTCTTCAATTGCAGAACTATCGAAAGCTCTTAATTTAATGTTAAACTAGCGACCCGCTTCAGCTTCGCTCGCATGTATTATACATATAAACCTTACACTTGAATAAATCTAACTCATAAAGAAACAGCATGAGTATCAGTTGTGTAGTTATAAACATTAATATAGGGACAGAAAGAGCGACTTTTTTATACTATGTAGTGATAATAAAATCTTTCAGATGACTCTCTACCCACGGTAAAGCTGCCAGTGCACGAAGGACGCGACTACCTATGGGCCAAAACAAAGGCCGCCTTTCGATACGTGTACGAGCACCACCGGAGAGACGCGGATTGGTTCCTCAAGGCTGATGATGATACGTATGTGTTAGCTGCTTTTATTGACTTGGCTTCTAGGTTTAGAGTTAAGTTTTGGTGGGTTAAAAAGGTCGTAATGTTTTAAGGACATATCGAATAGATAATACTGCTTGAAGACGAGGTGTTCCATATTGGATATCCACAATAGTAACATCAGCTCCAATTTTATCTTGAAAACTGCCAATATGTGGAATAAATTGGGTGGGTCTTGACTCTTGTCCGAATGCTATGATCTGGGCACTTTCAAGTCAAGTGTGACTGGTTCTTACCATCGTGTAACATCTGGCGAACATCAAAGATTATTTTTAAATTCAAATACATCTTTATTCAACTAAGCTACGTACTGCGTACAGTATCACTTTTGAATTGTCATGGATTTTACAGAGTCTCTGTAGCGAAGAACAGGGAAGAAACCCTGATAATTGCTCTTTAAAATAAAAAGATGCATTTGTTATTAATATACTGTACTGAATAAGACACTATTGTATTATACATTACAACATGCTCTCATTTAAGGGTCTTACAAAAATCCACACCTAATTCTTGAAAATCATAGAATGATTTGATGAATCGAAGTATTGAATTCGTTTTCAGGTACGTAGTCGTGGAGAATTTAAGGTACATGCTGTCAGAGTACGACTCGGCCGATCCCATATACTTTGGCTGCAGATTCAAGCCATTTACTTCTCAGGTACTTACTTTTTTCATAGTATTTACTTGTACTGTATTATATAATACACACACTTACACACACACACGCACACACACACACACACACACACATACATACATACATACACCCCTCTCATACTATTATGACTGTACATAATAATTTTGGAGTTAGTATCTGTAACACAGTTTCAAACCAGCGGACCTAATTTATTTTAATAATTCACTGAATTTGGGTAAATTTTGCACTGTTACTTTTACGTACAATTTTTAAGTATAAATTTTCTCTCAAATGTTTTCCGGAAGAGAGAATGAACCTTCGGTCTCGTAAATAATTTTCCAAACAGCCTGTATAATCCCCCGCAGGGCTACATGAGCGGCGGCGCGGGCTACGTGCTGAGCGGCGCGGCGCTAGAGAGGTTCGTATCGCGCGGGCTGCCCGCGCCGCACCTGTGCAAGGCCAGCGACCACGGCGCCGAGGACGCCGAGATGGGTGAGTTGCACTATACACTGTTGTGAAGGGAGGAGCCTATACTCCTATACATACCATACATCTATAATAAATAATAAATAAAATAAATAAATATTTTCAGGACATTTATACACAGCGCCATCTAGTTCCAAGCTAAGCCGAAGCTTGTGTTATGGCAACTAGATAACGGAATAAATTACATATACATACTTTTCTTTTGTAAATACATACATACAATACATAGCAACACCCAGACCTCAGAAAAATACAAATGTAAATTACAAATATATTTTTCCGATGTGGGAATCGAACCCACGACCCTTCGCGCAGAAGGCAGGTGTATTACCTACTGCGCCAAGCGGTCGTCAAAATCAATCTATACAACGTGTAACAGAAATGTGTGGTAATATTTTTGCGTGATGTTCAGATGCTCATAGATAGTCTATATACAAGTCCCCGTATTAAAATAAACATATTTGAGATATTCATTAATTCATAAAAGAATCGATAATATGAAAATAAAAAAACAAGTGTTACATCACTTTTGGAATTCTAATGACAGAGACAGCAGTAACTTTTTCAATGAAATGCATTGTCATAGGGTCATCGGTCATTGACACGTAACAGATGATAGCTCTAAAGTGATGTCGTAGCGTCGATAAATTTAAATATCAATATGCTTGTCAATAGAAATAAAAAATCAATATCTTGATAATAAATAGTTCAAATGAAATGAATTTTTAATACATTCTAATGCGCCAAGTTCTGAAGCGTGATAATTATTCGAGACTTGGGATATACACAACTTCTCGACATCGAACCACCGGGTCCTGACGGTCAGTCAGTGGTTCGACTGGTCGAGGATCCTCCCTTTGGTTACTAGGATACATCCTCCTTCGTCCTCAAATTTAAATATTTTTCCAGGTATCTGTCTAGAGCATATAGGCGTTAAAGCAATGGATTCCAGGGATTCCCTGCGGCGCGGCCGGTTCTTCCCCTTCGTGCCTAAAGACCACCTCTTTCCAAACAAAGATAAAGGGTTTTGGTACTGGAAATACATTTATTATCCATCTGATGAGGTACGTACGATTTCACTTATTTTCCTGCATGATTTTACTTTTAATATTATTTTTATATATTAATAAACTTTATCCTATTTCATTTCTGTATAATCTAGATTTAGAAAACTTTTCCTTAAAGCTAACGATAACGAAGATAACGCTTCGCGATTTAATTTATGTGTATGCTATGATTATACTCCATCAATTAAGTGTTTATTTATTAACATAAAAATACCTAATAGACGTACGTCTTGTGTTTAAATACTAAAATTTAGAACTATCTGTGCGACTACCATTCGTATAATTTTTTTTCCTTTCTGCATTCCCTTTTTAATTTTCTAAGAGCTGGAAACATTTGCGAAATAAGCTCTCTCATATACCTTTTTACCAACTTAAAAAATGTATGTCTGTAAGTTTATTAATATATCTAATCTCAATAAATATTGGACCAGGGTCTCGACTGCTGCTCGGATCACGCAGTCTCCTTCCATTACGTAGAACCGGAACAAATGTATGTCCTAGACTACCTCATATACCATTTGAGACCATACGGGATTAGATACGGAGTGGGACCAGGGACTATTAGTACCCATAGAGTTAGTAATGAGTCTGATATGTTACACTAGTCTATGGGAAATGCACATGTCAGTTGTGGTCAAAAAATGTGCAGCTTTGGTGCCAGGGGGAGGAGGTCGTATAGTCATGGTCGTCAAGTAAAAATAGGTATAAGTAAATTTATGTTTAATTAAGGTTCTACCATGTCTTGGATTGAGGAAATGTTGGTTGCAAAGATAATTTAGTACTGTCTGGTTTAAATTAATGGTGGATCCAGGGGGGTGGCGTGGAGTCATTCCCCTGAGTTGGTTCCAGAACCAGGTTGAACCCTAATAGAACATAATGTTATTTATATATTGTTACTAGCTGTTGCCCGCGACTCCGTTCGCGTTTACTTTCATAAAAAATTTATTCCCCTGGAAATTGGATAAAATCCTATCCTATGTCCTTCTCCTGATTCTAAGCTATATCTCCACCAATTTTCAATCAAATCAGTTGAGCCGTTATCGAGTTATAAATGGTGTAACTAACACGACTTTCTTCTATATATAGATTAATAAAATGATACATACCTACTTTTACTTTTAAATTAATTCTTATCAAAATTTCAACATAAATTCTTGACTTGAACACGATATATGATCCCCCCTCTGTTGCTCAAGCCGTTGGTGTATCTTATGTACTAAATGAGATAGCATTCTATCTCTCTTCTCTCTCTTCTCATTTTGTACATATGGATAGGTATGCAGAGGTACATGGGACTATTAGTGCCCATAAAGTTTCTTATACTGACTACTAAGTTATGGCGTACCATCTAAAACCATATGACACTAGTGGTTCTAAGACTATTTGATACATAAAAAGTTACTAATAATATGTTACTAGTCAAACTTATATTAATAATAATGCTGTATAGGGTTTGTCGTTATAAAAATATACAGGGTGTAACTTACGCGTCCATTGCTGGTTGAAAAATAGGAAAAGGAAATTTAAAATATCAATTAACTTTAAAAGAATGAGTCAGCATCAAGTCATTTGCACTAAACCTAATTAGCGATAGTGATAATATCGGGGTTCAGTTTTCGGGACGTAGTTTTTTACATCCTGTATATAAGGGTTTACAAGATGCTAAGTGTTGGCATTATTAAAAAATTAATGACGTCATCGATTAATTCTAGGCCATTCTAGGATATTTTAAGTTGATTTAAAACTTATTAATAATTGTTATGATTGAATTTATCTTGAAGTAGTATGCACAGCATTTTTTAAAAACAAAGACATTTTTAAAAATAAAAGCGTTTTATAATAAATTTCTTTGTGTATACATATAAGTGTATTTAAAACTTATTTCATATGAAAAGGATATATTTTATTATTATTTTTAAAACGTATAATTTAGTTCTAAGCATAATATGTATATTAGACCAAAGATTGCTGTGAAGTCATATTTATTGTAAGGAATTTTATTTATTCATAGTATATGTTACCGTTAAATTTTAAATACCCATAGATATGCATGTATTGTAAAATAACGGAGAATTGTGAACCCATAATGCTTGCCATTTAAAATATACCAGGTTTTATAATTTTACGGTGACATAAATACGTGTTTAGTTTTTAATCTGTGCATTTTTATTGCATTTTTAAGCTATGTATGTAAATTTGTTTGTTACCAAAACGTAATCTCATAAACTATTAGAAGGCCATAAGACTAGATACAAATGTATCTGGGACTATTAGTACCACAGGAGTTATTAATTTATTTAATACTAGCCGTGCGCCGCGGTATTACCCGCAATAACGCATGTAATATACACACATAAACCTTCCTTAAGAATCTCTCTATCTATTTAAAAAACTAAAACCGCATCAAATTCGTTGCGTAGCTTTAAAGATCTAAGCATACATAGGGACAGACAGACGGCGGATAGCGACTTGGTTTATACAATTGATGTAAAATTCCCATAAAAAAATTATTTATAAATTAATATTCTCGTCAAATTTCATAATACTCTTTTTCAGTTCATTAATCTGATTTATGTAAGGTAATATAATTAAAAGTATTTGTCAAAAAGTACTTGATCTTAATCCAATTTATTTATTTAATATGGATAACCTACACAAATAATTTTAAATGGTGTTTACAAATTATTTGGAAATTAGGAAATATGTATACAATTTTATAACAAAAATTGTGAAAGTTTCATTTCTTGTAATTATGTATTATCTGTGGATTTTAAAAATACCAACTAATTTTCTTTTGTCTAAAACTATTCTTATTAGTAAATAGCAGCTTTTGTAAATAGTGAAAAACAATATTTAAGTATAAGTATATAAAATAATAAAAAAAAATAATTTAAGACCAAAAGCATCTACCAAAGATATTAACATGTAGGCAAGCTAAGATTATTGTATGCTTATGAAATATTATTTAATAATTGTTTGTATGTGTTTAGTATTTATTTAGAGTGTGATATTTTAAAGGCGAGAAATATTGCATATTAAAAACAGCCCTTTAGGAGCTGAAAATCAGCGTAAGAGATGTTTATACTCAATTCACACGATTTTTCTTTTATATATTGTTATTTGTGCAAAAACACTATCTTTCTATGGCCTTAAATTCAACGTAGTTTATTCTTAACTAGCTGTTGCCCGCGACTCCGTACGCGTTTACTTTCATAAAAAAAATATTCTCCTGGAAACTGGATAAAAAGTATCCTTCTCCTGGCTCTAAACTACCTCCCTGCCAATTTTCAGCTAAATCGGTTCAGCCTTTCTTGAGTTATAAGTGAAGTAACTAACACAACTTTCTTTTATATATATAGATATGTAGTCCGTCTATTTGTTATTTATAAATATGTATGTATACTTGTATTGTCTGTATAATTATTAAATATGTATGTATTAATATATATAGTTAAATATGTATATGTATTTAATATGTTACTAATGTTGCACTTTCGCCACCGTTTTAAATATATTGATATTGTACGATTTTCACTTGTTTGGTTGCCTGGCAGAAATCACTTTGTACCGATAAGGCCGCCAGTTACAACATTTCCAATCGTCTTTAAGATTGTTTAATCTAAATCTAATGTTTAATCTAATATCTATAATCTATATTGTAACATAGAATAAATAAATTACTTGTCTCGTATTTGCAGAAAAGTATGTGCTCTATATGGTTTCTTTATTGATTTTTTCAACGATTAGAAAAAGAGCATAAAAAATAATTAATCATACGAATTTCTGTTTCCCACAATGCCTACAAGTTATATTAGGAGAAGAGTAACTAACGTCAGATAGCTAATGTATAAATAATATAAAACTCCAATAAGCAATATTTCTCGTTTATTGTATGATTGGAATTTTTATATTTGTAGCAGGTTGATAGTAATTGTCGATTTAAAGGTATAAGCAAATGAATCTTGCTGCTTGTATATAATAGTATATGTAATTAGTTTAAATAATTGATATTTTAAATGTATGCGCTTAATATACATTGTTTTATGTATATATGTGTCAATTCTCTGAAAATATTGTTTGGAATTAGGCTTATTTTATACGGTAGTATAGTTAGTTGTATAGGATTGCACACAAGATATTAAAAAGTGGCGTAAAATTGCGTATTTATGTAGTTTTGCAACTATTTAATATTATTTTGAAATATTTTCATAATTATTAGCTGTGCTGACAGTTGTCTATCAGGTTAAACTTTCATGTCTTGCAAAAAAAACGTGTTTTTACCTAATAGGCTATTTGACTGATTTTTGAAAACAGTTTTAAATGGTTCT
>JADANM010006310.1:8349370-8383058 GCA_026213755.1 Eurema hecabe
ATCCATTTTGTATTATGTATTCACTAAGCTACATTCAGTTCATACAAATGTATATATTCCAAAACTATTGCTATAAAACTTAGATTAGTGCGGTCCAAAGTGTTATTCAACAAATAAATGAACTGGTCTCAACCAATTCATGTTTTAAATTTACGCATTACTACATGTGATTCATACGTAAGACGCCTATGTTGCATCGTTGATAAAAAAAACATTTAAAGTTGGTTTCGACTTGTCGTTGAATTGAACTAGTTGATTGACGCGTTCATGAACGCAAATGAACGGTCTACTTTCGTTAACGATAAATATGTCAACGACCCATCTCTAATAACTTCCCCAGTGACGTCACCAGCCCTACAACTAGTTAGAGAGCGTTCTTGTCGTGGTAGACATATTGAAAAATATCTCGAACTTTATTCGTAAAATATGAATGAATCATGCATATTTTTCTATTAAATTGTGTTAAATACGCTTTATTACACTACTATCTACTAGGATGGCGATAATTCGACGCATATTTCCAATAGTGTCAAATAGCCTATTACCATAAACCAAAGTGTATTAATATAAATAAGCAGTGATTTTTTTCAGCCATTCATAAGGTTTATGTTAACATGTTTAGTTTTAAGATCATTCCAGATATTTATAATTTCATTATATTTGTATTAAAAATGTTTCCTATGTTTTGCTCAATTGATTTGTTAAGCTTTGTAAATGATTAATTTTAATAAATCGAGTACCTAATGATAACGTCTTTTACTTTATCTAATTTTATTATTCCCATTCTGTTTTTTTTTTATTTAAAGAAAACAGGTTTGCGCTTGACCACAACTCACCTGATGTTAAGTGAGTGTCTCTGTGAGGTACCTATTCACTCTCCTCTTGAAGATCCCCAGGTTGTAGGTATCGGGGAACAGAGACTCCGGCAGGGAGTTCCACAATTTTGCGACACGAACGAAAAATGTGGAGGCGAATCGTTTCGTGCGTGCGTAGTCATAGTTTGCCTAGTTGACGCCTAGTGGTCAAAAGTAGAAATAATGTGGGCTCTGTCATCAGATGTATCTGGCAAAGCGATTCTTCATAATAAATTTTAATATCAATAATAAATCGCATTAGTCCGTTAACAACAATGAGCCACAGTGGTTGTTGTCTTGTAAACTGCAAGAATACTGTTTGAAATAGATATGATATTGTGAGAAACACAACTGGTCTTGAAAACAATACTCATTTCGGTCTGAAAACGATATTTAATTTAATACTAGCGATACAGAAACATTTAAATATATTTACTGTTATGTAGCTTCTTTGTTTTACTGTACTACAACTATAAATGAAGTAAACAAACCCTGACACAAACAAAATTAAACACTTTTGTACTTAACTCATTTGATTTGTAATGACCAAAATGATTTCAAAACCTTTTTTCCACCCAAATCGTGGTATCAAAACAATTTATTTGTTGAAAATATTTGTTTATGTTTTCATTTCGATATTTTCCAAAAATATACGACCTAAATGTCTACGTGACAGAGCTCACAAAGGTTGTGGACGCTAGTTGGCGGCTGGCGCTGTAATTGTGCAATAACCAATACTTTAAAATAAGGACATTAGTACGAGAGCCCTCGACCAAAACCATGTCTTATAGCAATACGGCAAAAACCCTATAAAATCGTTAGATTGTATGATTCTGAACCCGACTAGGTGTGTAGTAACGGTCGAAAGTGTAGCAACTGCGAGGGAGGCCATTTCTGCTGTGTCAAAAAAAATAGACAGTCGGTATTAAAGCAATACGTCTGATAATGAAAATGTACATAGATTTTACAAATGTATTACGAAAAGGTTTGTTTTCAGACATTTTGGGCGTACCATATAGCCTGAGCGCATTTTTGAAAATGTCAACAAATTTAGCCGACCATAGTAATACGGATAATTTTTTTTTCAACTTTTTGTATTGCTGCCATGATTAACAAAAACCTGTTTTCCTGTCTGATAGAGGTGCTACACTTTTAAATTTGTCTGATATAAATTTTTTGCACATGTGGACAACTTATTTTATCATGTCGAACTATTTTCAGACATATTGCTCTGATATCGATCGGTAAAATTTGTTAACATTTTCAAAACGGTCTCAAAATTTAATGCGTTCACATTTCCGTCTGAAAATTGTTTTGTTCACATCAATTAACCAAAATTTACATATACAATACACAGTATTGCTATGAGACATTTTTTTGTCTCGTTTTTAATTTTTTTAAGTGATTCTACAGGTTTGCGCTACACCACTAACGTCTGAAAAATATGTTACCGGTATCTCAGAACTATTGTATCATTCAACTACAGTCTGCAAATCAGACATATTGTAATTTGTATGATGCAGTTCGGTAAAATTCTTTGACAATTTTGAAAATTCGGTCAGATCAAACGCGGAAAATGTCTGAAATTGGTATTTTCGAGTTCAGGATAATCGTATCTATCGATTTGATGCTGTTTTGGCCGTATTGCTATAAGACAAAAATTTTGGTTGTGGGCTCTCGTAATATCTTTTTGGGAAAACAAAATATTTGTCAATTTTTATGCCGATTAGTCAACACAATTATCACGCTATTTAAAAAGGCAGGGATAAAATTTAACGATTTAATAAAACAACACATTTGGGTTTTACATGATTTTATTTCGTCATACATACTCGCTAAGAAAAAAAATGAAAGTCAGTTATGTTACAAAAGTAGTTAAAAGGCTAGACTAGACTGCCTTGTGACGTAAAACTAAAGTTAGTGTAATAAACTTAACGTAAATAGCGAATATTTCTTATATTCTTTGATCTTTGTTCAATAACAAAATATCCAACAATCCTTGGAACCATTTAGTACACTTCTGTTTAACAAAGGCTTTTTTTTTCTTTGCTTACAACTTATGATGAATTTTCAATTTTCTAAATGTGAAATGACGTCACACTACACATATACATTTTAAACCATTGACATTGTTTTATTTTTAGACGGATAACCACTCAAAAGCAATAATTGAATTACGGCGAATTTAGATTATTTTCTTGTAGTAATAAAAATAATTATTACCGTTAATTCACGATTGTTTAATTCTTGTTATGATGATGGATATTTTATTAAAGAACTCAGCACTAATACCTATTTGTATAATGTATATAAAAAAACGAACTACCTCTAACTAGAAGAACCAAACAAAACCAAATCGTTATATATTAATACTACATATATAGCTCAATAAAAAATACACCTTAATACATATTTGTACCAACGCAAGTTACTTAGATTATATACAGTACAATTTAAAGAAAAACTTACTAACAAATACTTAAGAAAAACAATATTAATGATAACGAAAACGATTTATTAAGAAAAAAACAGCTTAGGGTTCATACTTTACCTTCTACATAAATACTTACAATGTGATGGATTTCTATATAAAGGCACTTGCTAACTTTTATATAATATGAATAAAAATAAGCAAGCCGTAGGCGGCAGAGTGACGTCACAACGGAATTCTTAACGCTAGTTTTCTCAAACGACTTCTAATACCCCATTTATTTAGAAAAATAAATAACTAACTCTTTGTATCTGTATGTTACACTTACACGCATAAACAGCTGAACCGATTTAGATACTGTTAGAATAGAAAATTTTATGTTACACTTGAACTATTTAAGAAATGTTTCTATTGCCGGTTTTACACATTTGCGAACAATACCTTATTAAGTGTTCATTTTTGACCAAATTCCGGTGTTACTACTAAATAATAAATTATGTCTACATTTTGATGACAAAAAAATGTTTCATAACATTATATTTATGAATTTAGTATTGTAATATATAGCGACCAAAATGTGCAGCCGTTTAAGAATGAAACCTAAATCTATACAATAATGGTGGTATATTTACTGGTCCTTTTAACCCAAGCAAAGTAACTAATAAATTACAATAGAAAGTATACTATATACATGTGATGTTCTTTTATAGAAACAAAACTAAACCAGTTTCTTTTTTTAATTAAACAAATTAATATAAGGAGCAAACAATGTCTAGATATGATTTTAATCAAGTGAATATTTTAAATTTAATATTCAATACGCTTCAAAACTAACTTATATGACAATTTAAATACTAGTAAGTACATTGTAGCAACATTTGAAAAACACTTAATCCTATATTTTCGAAGAGCAAATTCAAATTATTTACTAAAAATTACTATATTTAATTTATTAAGGCTTTATTGGTTTAAGGATAACTTAAGCTATTAATTGTAAGTCCAATATTTCAAAATCAAGTCAATTATAAGTATGTCTCAAGCAAAATTTAAATTTTCAGTATTTTATTTTATATATTTATATTTTTAGAGAATCCTTGACCAGCCGAATAACTGACTGACTTAGCAATAGAATTTACTATTGAGGTGTTATAAAAAAGATTATCGCGCGATGCAGAATTAGGCACATTAATATACTTGGAACATACTCAAATTTGACGGACAACTCAAGTTGGGCTAAGTAAAATAAAGTGAGAAACAAAAAAATATTTTTTATAATAAAAAGGTTAACATAATTGTTCTCTTACATGAACCAACCAAAAAAAAATGTTTTTTTTTCAATTCTTCTACTGGAAATAGTTCCTCTTCTTTCTTGGTACTCTGGAAAATACAATTTAATTATTAACTATAATTTCATAACAGGTGGTTTTCAATAATAAGATCAAGACTTTATTTGGCTTAAAGGTTACTTTATAGCACTCAAAAGTGATATTCATACAATTTTAAATATCGTTTTAATAACACATTAGTAATTTAAAACTCATTTTTCGGCATTATACTGTCAAGTGACGTAACAGGCCATATTGAGGCCATTAAGGAAAGCTGTGTAGTGTTACATACAAATTCCCATACAACGTTAGCGTTTCGTTTGTTGCAGGTTTCTATATGCAAAAAAATATCTTTTTTAATTAAGCTTTATAATATACTAGCTGTGTCCCGCGATTTTACCCACGTAATTCCTCTCTTAAATTTAATCAAAATACACATGGTGTGCAAATTTAATTTATAGTCGGTTCAGTAGTTAAGGATCAATCGCGGACAAACAACATGACACGTAATTTATATGTACATAATACATATTATGAAAATGCAAAATATTTTTCAAAATTAGTCCAGTAGATTTTGCGATTAAATCTCTTTAAAAAAAACATGGCACTATACTAACCGTTCCTCTGCTGGTGAGAAGAAATATCCTCTAGGCTTGCTATGAGGAGGCGAGGCTGGCGGAAGCGCCCACTGAGACCAGTAGTCTCCTGGCAGACGTAGCAGCACTTGCATCACCTGAAATAACGACATAAAATCATTCTACCATAGACTAATAACACCTAGAACTTCAATATGTAGTATGCAAAGTGAAGCCATTTCAATGTAGACAATTTAGTCTATTACTTAATAGATCATCGCCGCAGTACATCGCATCACAATTTCATATTTTTTGTGTAAATTTAAATTTTTCCTACATATACCATTTCTGGCTTTACTAACGGTGTACCGATTATTAAGGGACTATCAGTCTATGCGTTATATGTCTCTGCATTATAATATGTTATCTATGGTACATATAGAGAAAAATAAATATCTATATAACTGAAACAAAAAAACAAATATTTAAAACGGTTGAATTATATCATGAAATTATCTTAAAAACTAAATTACCCAAAATACCGACATCTGCCAAGTAGCGCGAAGATCTCAGCTAGATTGTCTATATTTATGAGTTGATTCTATACCATAGACAACATATACTCAAACGTATACTAAACATCTGTACGGTAGTGGAATACATCTCGGCGGCCTGTGTCATCATAATGTATTCCACCACAGTAGGACCAAAGATCTTGGCCAGGTTGTCTAGTCTATGCCCAAATGATTGACTATTATTTATGGGTTGATTCTATACCACAGACAAGATATACTCACGCTAAACATCTGCACGGTAGCTGTGTACATCTCAGCGGCCTGTGTCATCATATTGTATCCCACCACAGTAGGACCAAAGATTTTAGCCAGATTGTCTATGCCCATCTCGCATTCTGGACTCTCTGCCACTCTGTCGAAAAATTGTTTTTATGATATAGTTTCCACACAATACAATTTTTATTAAAAAAGTATAACATCTGATTAATAATATTCTTCTTTCTTTTCTTTCTCGCCTTATTGAAAGAGATCCTGTTACAAGTGTTTTTAGTTTATTTTAGAATCTTAAAGAAAGTAATAAAATCAAATGGAATAAAAAACTGACTAATAGAAGATTTAAATCATGGCTGGAATTACATAAAACATATAAATAATTATTTCGATATTTTTTTGCCAAACTCCAAGGCATTGTCATAACATTGGGCAGTGCAGAGGTAGAGTCTGCAACATTAACCATTCTCAATGCACTTTATTATTATATATTTTAGATTATATTATTATTCACAGCAAATAAGCAAAGCTAAGAAGCTCAGGCTAGCCAGAATAGCTGTTGGTGCATGTTACACACCATTTGTTGACCTTTGAACCATAAAACAATATTCCCAAATTTCAACAAGACTAGTGCCGCGGTAGGGTCAGCACAATTGATTTACCTTTGAGCCCTACAATAATAATATTCTATTTAACTAACTCACCTTTGTAGATGCAGCGCTAGGAAGGCCAGGGTATCCCTATTAGGCTGTGGCAGCTGGCTGACAGCACTGAGCAGTGCAGCTGTAGGGTCAGCAGCGTTGGCCGCGCTGAGGAAGTCAGCCCAAAGCGCCGACGACACGAGAGGCTCGCGCAGACCTCGGAGGAAGTCTTTGACACAACCACATACTACGTGGATGTCTTCTTGAGATAGCTGTGGGGAGCCGCAGCCGCGGAGGAAACGTTCCTGTAACATTATACAAACGGTTTTAAGGTAAGTACCGTCCTTCTACAGAAAGCCTCTGTCAAGTAATGTTATTTAATTAGAGGTATCGCAGTAGTGGATTTTAGTGAAAATCTTATTTGGATGTATGTGCTTATTTACAAAATAAAATTATGAATTATATGTTTATCGGTTATCTAGTTACCATAACACAAGCTCTGCTTGGCCTGGGTCTGGAATCTAAATGATCCTGTGTATAAGTGTCTGAAGTAGTTATTAACTTTCAGCTTAGTGGCCCACCATACCTATATGGTATGATAACATAATATATTCTTAGCATATCAGCACCAGGACGGTACTGTCTTCATAAATAAAGAGAGGGCATCAACCACATACCTTGAGCCGCTTAACATCTTTATCCAAGGCACTGACGCGATAGATGCCCCGCTCGGAGAGGCCACGTTTCTCAATCTCGTTGATGCAGTGCACCAGAATGGCTGGCACCATCGGTGGAGTGGACGGGGCGAAGTCTGCTATGCAACCCTCCTGCACACAGATTATATATTATATTATTGTTTGGATTTTTAAAAAAGGAAAGGATACCTATGTTATTTTCCAAACAAGAAGTAGGACAATATGTTTGTTAAATAATACTAATAATAAACTAAGTAAAAAATAAAAAACAGCTGGTTAGTAATAATTTACGATGACCTCATTATCGATACATGTTGAAAAGAGGGGACTCTGATCCAACCATAGATTTTGTAGGAAAAATATTTTTTTAAGTAATTTACAAAATTATCTTGAGATATAACACAAGAAAAATCAGTTAGTAATAAATATTTAAAAATCACTAAATCGACATATTATTTTATCCTTGCTACCTCTGTTAGCTACCAAAATCGACAGTTTCGTATAGGAATTTATTAGGCGTCTCATCAAAATAAAGCTACTAACGAAAAATTAGCTTGATAGTAATCAATTGGAAAAATGTACCAGAGATCCCAGACTATAGCATCTGAAGCTTGAGAATTTATCGCAAAGTTTCGTACCTGTCGAAGATAGAACATCCACGAATAGTATATAGTATCGCAAACTGCTTATCATTTTTACCTTTCATCAAAATAGGTCTAGTAGTTTAGGCCTGATTATAGACACACTCATACACGCACCTGGTTGTGCGCGGCGCGGCCGGGCGGCACGCAGGGCAGCGGCAGCAGCGCGCGGCACTCGGGGTGCGCCTGCGCACGGCACGCTTCACACCGCACGCCTACCTTCGCGAACTTTATTCTGCCGGTCACATTAACGTGATATTTTATACATACATACATACATATACATACATGTGCCCTTTTTAATCTGATTAAAGTTATTTGCAATTATATAAATATTGAATTGGTTTTTCAATGTCATGAGTTATGATGGGGTTGACATATCCAATTGGTATAAAAACCCCAAAAATTGATACAGAATAAATAAAAGTTAATCTTAATAATGTGCATGTTACATTATCAAATAACATTATTAAAAAAAATACAGATACAATTCATACATTCAAAGATTACTTTCACGAGTATTGAGCCTTTTCTGGAGGCAGTCATCACTAAAAAACTTTTTTTAACTGCTTATATTATAAAATGAATTATAGTATATAACTATATAATGATGTAGCTTTCTCTATATCCATGCAAGCTTAAATATTTATTTATTTATTTGAACCATGATTCAAGAAGAAAGTTTATGTGTATAATTCACGCATATGCGAGCAAAGTCGCGGCGTGTCGTAGTGACTTACGTTTTGCCACAAGGGCCACAGGTTTCCCGCTTATAGAAGTTCTTGGCTACAAAGTTATGCGCTCGGGGCCTTGGACGGGGAGATGCAATTGACGCTGACCGAACAGCACGAGCTCGTAGAGCGTTCACATCTGAACCACTTTCTGTATCTGTAACCATTAATTATTTGTTCAGTTATTTTTTTATTTAGCCTAGATAGGTCGCACAATCAATTGATATTTTACATATTAATACAAAATATGACAATATAATATAATGATAAAGTAATTTTCTACAGAGGATCAGTAGATAGACTGTATAAATTACTAGTTAATTAGATACTAGCGACCCGACCCTGCTTAGCAAGGGTGCAACTACAGAATGTCCTCATACATCACATTCACAGGTTTTTTGTCAACCCCACCCGGAAAAGCCGCGGCGCCGCAACAACTACGTCCCTGCATTTTAAATTTGTAATATCTTCGGAACTATTCACTTAAATTACATGCTGTAAAACCATATTGATCTATAGTAAATGCACAATTTATTTAATTGGATAAGGATTAATGCTGTATAGTTAAAATTCACTTCGGACAATACTGTAGTACAATATTTTGGTCTATCTCGTAGAGTTTAGCCAGCGTTTGCAATATAAGCGCAAAAAAACGTTCTTATTTACGACATCACATTAGAAACCTCTAAATTTATCAGTCTTTCTCTACTATTACTCTACTTTCTATACATGTAAACTTTCCTTAAGAATCACTCTATCTATTAAAAAAAAACTACATCAAAATCCGTTGCGTAGTTTTAAAGATCTAAGCATACATAGGGACAGACAGACAGTGATAGCAACTTTGTTTTATACTATGTAATGATTAAATATTTAAAGGTGCAAAATACTGCACACTTCATTACTAGAAGAAGAATATTTTCAAACTCAGTACTGTGTACATAAGATTATCTCTTTTTTTTAGGATATCCTTATTACAATAAGATTTTTGGCATATTCTTTTATATCTTATCAATTATTAAAACTGGAATGTATTTATTTAAAAGCTTTTGATTAAATATTTACCAGTTTTAAGGGGTGCGGAAGGTGTAAACTCTTGGTTTTGCAGTATCTTATCAGACAAACGAGCTGCTGACTTGCGACTTGGAGTGGGAGCTTCATCACTACTTTCTGATATTGGTTGCTGAAATGTTAATCATTTTTATATTATTCAACAAGTTTGTTACTTTTATACACATAAAGGCTAAATGGAAGAATCTGGATGAGTTGTACCACTATACTGATGGTATTGGCTTCAACATTTATTGTCATTAAGTTGTGTTGGATGTTTTAAGATCTTAAGGTATATTATAATCCATTGTATAGTGTGCTTACACTCCTAAACAAATCTACAAGGATTAATTGTTAAAAAGAATGGATATAATGTTAGATGCCAGGTTTAAAGTTAATAATATAACAGTTAAAATATCTACTAGGAGCTTTCAAATTGATAAGTTAGTTGAAGTTCATAATACATTAATTATAGATCAATAAATAAACAGTGACACTATTTGATATTATTTTATATGTAGGAATATGCTATAACTTCTTGGTGGCTACGCCAATTTTAATCATCCATTTCATTCATAGCATCAAGCTCAACGACTATAGAAAACTTACAAAGTTCTGTGGTGGCTTCAAGTCATGGTTAGTAGGAGCCCGCTCCAATGTCAGTGTGGTTGTAGCAGTTGCTAGTACCTTACCACCTTGCAGTTCAACAGTCTGAAAATGCATAAGTCTTATTGAGATTTTTTGTTTTTAAAACTATATACACTTAATAAAGCAAAAATATAACAAGGTATTTTATGACAAAAGCCTTTCTTCAGATTTTTAGATGTGCAATCAGAATTTTTATCAAGTTTTTATACTTTATTATTACATGACTGTATTATTAGTGGGCTTACACAGTTACTGCTGTTATAGAATGATCATGTTTATATATTAGCTAAAAAAGCTCAAAAGTTCATTTGTTTAAATTTCATCTCACACATTACAGTAATATATTCGCTTATGGTATGCGGGTAATACTGCCTAGTTTCGGCCAAGGTTTAGAAAATTTACGAATTAATTGTGAAATCCGCTGTATTACATTACGCCTAGCCATTTAAAAAAACAGGGCCGTTTTGTAATGCCGCGGTTCAACGAACAACCGCCTCTTTGACAGATTTGCATTTCACTTTTTTAATATTTCATGATTATAGGGCGATACGAAGTTCGCCGAGTCAACTAGTTATATATATTATACTAAATGGAACGTACTTTAGTAGCAGAAGAGTTGGTAGAAGAACGCCTCTTCTTGCTAGCTGGTGGATTCTCTCTGACATTCCACCCACCTCTCTGCACCCATGATCTCCTAGTAGATGCTAAAGACAGATCCAGATCGTCTTCTGAGCGAGAGTAGGACATTTCTGATAGAAGTGTGCCTAGAAGACAAAAAATATGATTATTGTAACAATTTATAATGTTTTCATATGAATAATGGAAGTTGTAAAAGTTATTTTTGTAGGAGAAGTGGCAAAATAAATGAAATTAAGTAATTTCTTGCAAAAAAAATCTAAAAGTTAATTTATTATTATGTAAGTTGAGCACCCTAGTCAGAGTGGTGTAAAACATATATATTATATGTATATAAATTTTAATATAGTGTGTAAAGTATTTTTTAACCAATATTTTAATATACAATGTTTAAATATTCATTTTCATGATCTCTATAATTTTTAACAATACTTAAAAAAGTTTTCAAATATAATGAACTTCAAATGTGTTAAATGTGAACATAGTATGGATAGCTATATTTTATTCTCACCTGTAGAATTGAGCTCCGGGACACCATTGATCTTAGCATTATGATCCTGTTGTGCAGTACCATTCAGAAAAGCCAGCTTCTGAAGGGTCTCATCATTGAGTTTTGCTCGGTTATCATTGAAAAGGAGATCCCGAGCCATGTCTAAGAGTTTGCTCTGGAGAAAAAGGCCAAAGGTTATTTTTGAATTCAAATATGTCTTTATTTTAATAGGCTACATATTTGAATTAACATGTTACTACTAAACAATCATCCACTGCTTTAAAAAACAGTTTTCTTTATAGAAAATCTGGCAAGAATTCTAAATCCTGATCCTAATAGTTTCTCTTATAAAATAAATATGTACAATAGTAATTACTATACAGAACAAGAACAACCCTTACAATATTGATACATAGACATGGTCACTGTCCTGCAATTGTAGTATTTCTTGTTTATATAATTGAAGTGCAATATTTTTGGTTAGATTTTATATCTAAAATTGACATATTCTCATGATTCGTATTTGCTCTTGGCAGAGCAAATGTGGTAACACTGTTTACAGCAAACTGTTTTTGCTAGAGTTGGAAGTGGACGCAACTCTTCGCAAGAATGTAAAAAAAATACATTACCAGTTCATTATACTTCTTTAAGACAATATTTCTTTCCCGTTTCTCGCCATCAAGTAGTTTGCGTACGTGAGCAAACTTAGCCTCCCATTTGGAGAGGGTGCGAAGGGCTTCGTCGAGCTCTGTTTGAAGACGAGCAGCTTCGGCCTCTGCTGACGCCCATTGGTTTCGCACCCAATCCATTTGCTTGACAAATGCAAGAAAGCCTAAAATAAGAATATAAATTTATAATACAGTTGATTGAGAGATCATGATGAATAATATTTGCATTATAATGAAGTAAATGCCTGCAAAATTATGGGTATAGATAAGAGACATAATGGTGGGGCCATTTAGAAATAATTTGCTTAACAGTGAGTTACAGTGGAACCAAGTATGGACGTGATAAATACTTTTATTAATGAGATTAACAATATTTATAGCAAATTGAAACGATTGTATAGTTAATATAGTTAGCATCACACAAGCGAAGGTAGGTAGAAATTTTTATATTTTTACGGACGCTATACAATAAAAATTTTAGAACTAAAATAACAATACTTACATTCTTCTGCGGCCCCATCATTGAGAACATTGTTTAATCGATTTATATCATCAAACTGAGCTACTAATGAGAGAGCTATACTCGCACCAGGATCTGAACTTTCGGAACTCATTTTTAATACCACCATGGATATTTCGCACTCAAACCAATGTAATTAAGCTTTCTGCTATAAATGCAACATTTCCTAGTGAATATTAAACAATAACAACACTTCAAACTAAAAATGTAGTGAGCAAAAATTTGAATAACGATCAACGGGCGGTTTACTTTTGACAGAAACTTCTGCGAAGCGGTAACGCAATATTTAACCGTCAGTCTTTTTTTGTTCTCACGTTCCAAACTACGTAGGTATTTATTACACTACAATGAATAGTTTATTTAAAAACAATTTTAATTAGAATTTAATATAGGATTTATTTGCTTTTTGTACAAAAAAATTTGCTTTTGTTACAAAAAAACATAATAAAATACAATATATACTTTTCTAGTCTATTAGTTATAATTTATTGCAATACATAAGAAACATAGGGGAAAAATAAAGGAAAACGTTACTTTAAAATTTAAATTATAATAATTCAAAAAAATTCTATCCAAGAATATGATCAATTTACACTGTCAAAATCAAATTCTGTAAGAATAAGAACTGAAGTGTAATTCCGATAAGATTTTCATTCCCTGAGCTATCAAGCTCTACGAGTGTTCATGGGCAGTACTGAATGCTGACCATTTTTCAACAGGTTGGCTCTCGTCACGGGCGTTTTCGTTTACGCTGAAAAACTATTTTATCAGAAATATCAAATATTCATTTTAACACTGGCAAAAGTTTGACAACGAATTGCAATAAAGGAAAAATATATTTGAAATGTCAATGTGACATTATGTTATACCACTAATGTCACATTTCGATTGTCAAATTATTGCAAATTGCAATGACGTTTCGTTGAGGGCGGTCGTTCGTCCGCACTGTTCATTGTAACTGGCGTAATATTGTGAGACATTAATTGTTTCCGATTGCACCGGCGGTCGTTCGCTAGCTTCTAGCTATGGCGGACGAAGATAATAACTGTGATGACGGTGGTGGTGATGTTAAGGCGGGAGCGTTTAAGCTTCGGGGCCGCAAAGGTGCCCTGAAGAAGAAGAATGTTTACCTGGTGAAAGACCACAAGTTTATGCCGAGGTTCTTCAAGCAGCCGACGTTCTGTTCTCACTGCAAAGATTTTATATGGTAAGTGATGTTCCTTTGGTTAGATATCTTGTGTTAAATTAAAAATAGTCAATGTTTACAATGAGAAAGCGCGCGGAGATCAATGCATGGTTGCCTTGTAAATTTTGATAACGTCTCACTATGGTGTTGCAGACCGGTCATAAAATTAATTCGGAACGCGGGCGTGCGTTCTCAAACATTGTAGCAAACAATTAATAATACTGCGCTAGTTGCGATTTAATTCTAATATGCGATCTTTTAATGTTTTGACGCACGTATCTAAAATATTTTATGAACCTAAGATTATCGTATTATTGTACCTAGTATTCGCGCTACACGCGTCTTATAATTTAAATCAATAGAATAAAATATCAGCTTCTAATAAGTATCTTATTAGATTCATATAAAATATTTTTTCTAACATAACTACCTTTTAAATTTTAAGTACTCTTGAGTATATATGAAACGTAAATAATTGAAATACAAAATTTCATAGTGTATATATTTTTTAATAAAAAAAAAAGCTTAATACAACAATATTCTTCTAAAGCTACATTTGATACAAATTTGTTGAAAATACCTTTGAAAAAATATACTTTTTATTAACTCCTCTACCTGAACTATAACTTAGAGTTAAAGGTACTATTTAAGTATATAATTTTAATGTTATTGAGACATGGATTGGCTACAGAATTAAGCTACTCTTAACTTAAATATTAGGATTCAAAATTGTGTTTCTAAAATTGTTTTTTTCCTACAAATACAGTACAACAATAGGGATTTGAATAAATACAAAGTCTTTCTTTCAACAATATGATTCTAATAAAAGAATCATCCTTCCTTGACGTAAACATCATTGTACTATAAATTTGTTAGAAAAATATTGAATAAGAATATTATGTTACTTATAAAATCTAACATAAAGCTTAGAAATATTTGTACACACTAATATAAAATATTCAAGTAAAGTGACCTGGTTATTTGGAAAACTGCAGGATCTGTTCTAATGTTTTATTTTAAATATAGGTGGAGAAGTGGGAATTAGGAGTAATAGTACAGATTGTAGGTTATTTGCACAAAGAAAGCTTAAACAAAACATATTAATTACTGACTAGCTGGTGGGGTTAACTATGGTTTATTAGGGAAAATAAATTGTGTATTTCCCCATAGTAATTTATAACCAGTGTATTAATTCAGGGTGTCAGATAACTCCATAGCAAATTTTATAAAAAACATTCAGCCGTCTAAATGTTAACAAGTAACAAACACACACTCAAAAAATTTTGCCTTTATGATATTAGTTTATTCGTCGTTTTTAATGGGAAACTACAAAGGAGAGAAATATGTTTTAAAAATGTGTCATTGTTCAATTTAAAAAGTCAACACAATAAATATAACGCCCACATAACAAATAATCTCATAAAAATACTTTTAAATATTTACAAAGAGGTGAGAAGTTATGAAATATTCTTGTGATTTGTGGCGAGTTTATTTATAATATAAAGATGTGACTTTTGAGAATTTACGCAGGTTTATGTTTTTAATTTTAAGAGCTTTGTCCCAATACCCAGGTTTAAACATTGAGGTATTTTAATGGTCACTGTTGTTTGAAAATGTTGTACAATGTTAAATTTCTGACAGTGTCAGGTTTAACTTACGATATAGGTTTTTTGTTTGTTGCTATTTTATTGAAACTTTGGTATTTAAAACTGATATTAATGTATCTAATCACCACAGCGTTTTTCGAGTTTTCAAGTATCTGTTATTTGGGTAATACTATAATTTTCTAGTCGTTTAAACTATTGGAGGAATGTAAACGGAATATTTTAACAAATTAACTGAATATTTTTTTCGATAAATTTTAATCGACCGTAGTTATGGGGATGATAATTGATATTGCTATGACTATAATCAAACAATAGCTTGTTATTTACAAAATAATAGATATTTTTTTGAGTAAAACATCGCAATATTCATCATTAACACATTAATTATGTTTCACGAATATATAAAGAATACGTTCGGACTCAGCGATGTTTATTGTTCTGTATTGAAACGGGAAATAGCTTAATTTAGATATAATTGTGGTAATTATTCGAACAGCGGACTATATTAGCCGGCCGAGGTTATTGTGAATCGTAAACCTAGATTTGAAACAATTGGTTTGTGTCTTCGAGATTTTTTTGGTCTTCTGGTTTATTAGCTTTGTGGATGTAATGTTTAGTTCAGTGTAGTTATAACTTTAACTTCTTTGAGAGGACAGGAAATAATTCTTTCTTATCTTTGTTTTTTTTTCTTGCCTGGACAAATGCTAAGATAAGTATTTTATTGGGGAATTAGTAGCGTTACTTTGATCTTTTACCCAGCGAAATTTCAAGTGTTTTGTCTTACAGCATCGGGTGCGGAATCTCTTTCTCGACCACAATAGTGGTGTACTCCTCTTTTTGCATTCAATAGGAAAGTGAATTTCTTCACGAAAGGAGACAAAAACCTACTCTAAAATTCCAATACAAATCTATTTCTGATATGTTGACAACGTGTTTCGGCATTGTAAATGTTTATGGTTGAGTTGCGATTTGTTACAGTAATAAAGACCACAATTATGATCACTTCGCGAAATGGCCACTTGATGCACGTTAACGAGTTTGTTTGCATTACTATAGTAATTTACAGCTCTATATATATATCTACATCAGTTATCTCAATAATTGCGACCCGCCCGGCTTTTTCACATATATTATCGTACGTATTATACATGTAGACCTTCCTTTTGAATCACTATCTATTAATACATTTAAGGATTACATATGGAACAGAGAAAGCGAATTTGTTTTATACTATGTAATGTTGATGTGAATAGCCCACACCACAGATTTTTTCGGTCTGTTTATTAGTGCACGTTACCGATTCACTGAACTTAAAGTACCTTCAAAATAAAATATCCGCGGACTATCGGTAGACTCAACATTCATTGAAAAGTTGTGAGGTATAAGTAGCGGCACGAATCTTTAGCGCTGAACGAAACCTGCGCAGAAGTCAAAAATAAGGTATCGAGGGGACGGCACGACGAGCGGGGCACGTGATCGTCGGGTGCGCGAGCGTTGATTGGTTCCCCAGTCGTGTTGTCTTTCTCGCACCAATACTGCAATTACGAGCGCGATTCTACCGATGCGCAGCTATTCTTGTCCAGCGCTAAACATCGGTGCCGCGTACATATAGATATAGTTGGCATTAATATATAGAGCGTTTACTAAAAGGGATTTTATTTTTTTTTTCAACAGAAAAGCATATTATTTGTCAGTGCCATAGGCCGTAGTAACCAGATGTCACAATCTACGCAGGTTGAACAAGAGTAATAAAAAATATAACGACTAATGCTTTTAAGATTCATTCAAACAAAGTTTTGGTCTAGAAACCACCTGTTGTGTATACCAATGGAATAGAATACAAACAAACGAATTCTTTCATACTGTACCACTAAAAACAAATACAACCACCTGTTTTTATCCGCGAATCCATCATTTCAGCTGCTCTGCTGTTTATTTTTGTAATGTTCAGGTCAATGACTTGACTAAATGTATCCAATAGATTGCTATGTGTTATTCATATGTATGTGTATTGTGTATTGTATAAATAATTTTGGTATCTTCCTGTTTGTTTTAAGTAGTTGAAAGTTGTAGTGATTGCTACTAATGCTCCGGATTCTGGACTGATATATAGACTTCTCGACGAACTATTGAGGTCTAAACGGTGGTAGTTGTTTGACTTGTCAAGGACGAGTCCACTACGACCTAACGAATACGTATATTGGAAAATAAAATCGTAAAATATAGGAAAAACAAAATTAATAATTTAATAAGTACTTTTGATATCTCAGAAATAGAGAGTAAAATATACAAATTACTTTGATGTAGAAAAATTCTTTATTTATCATAGCCGTTTGTTGTTTAATCATACTTAGTGCCCGTGGCGTGCAAACAGGAAAATATTCACAATTTACTTAATAACGACGAGGCGGACTTGTTTTGTCCTCTCATTCGGGTTTTTGAGTCGTATTTCTAAGATATATTTAAAATAAAAATGTTTCATTTAAAGATGAAACAATGAAATGTTTATGGCAGAGCACAGGTAAAGAAAATAAACAAAATTTTAACCCTCGTTATAAATATTTTCGTTCACGTTTTGGTTATTCGGTTTTTCACGGTTGGATTGGTCCAACTGTCTCAGGTAGACCTCTTTCTACTGAAGAACCATTCTTTTACTCCAAGTAATATTCTAAAAAATTGAATTGTCGAAATCGGGGCAGCTGTTATAGAATTCTGCACTCAAAAGCACATTTGGAGATTTATTTTTATAATACACATAGAAGGATGCTTCAAAAGGGTTGAATATATTTCCCTGAATATCTGTGCGAAATACGGAATCGCTTCAATCTGCCCATGCTCGATTATACGTGACAAAATTATATTTGCATAACGCTTCAAGCCTTCGGGCAGACTCAGATTTTTCCGGCACATATTTGGATATGATACGTCAAGAAAGGGAAAATCCTAACGGTAACGTGGTTAATGATTCCCAAATGACTGTGCTCTTTAGCTCCGTCAATCACCGCCTCTGATTGATTATCTCCTGGTACTATGTCTTTGTTTCCTACTATTGCGTTTGTATGTTTGTTTAATATTTGGGATCTCTTCACAAATATTTTGTTTTACCTGTTTCTGTTCTTCTATTTAAAATTTTCATTGTAGTCTTACGTAATTGTTTTGTGCTATGGCAATTCAATAGTGTTAAAGTATATTATAGATCATGAAATCTTGTTTAATAAAGTTGTGATCTTCAAGCAATTACTATTGCAGTATGATTCATGTGTTTTGTCGATCTAAGCAAATAATTTTACTACATGTTTTATATTTGTGTCTTCAACAGGAACTTCCAACTGACGTACAAAATTTACTAACACCTGTGATAACATTCATCACATCAAGTCAACTAGTAGTCTAGATTTATCACAAAACTATATAATTAATTATGTTTAATGTCATCGTGGAGTGTTAACGTAAATTAGCCAGCGGATGGCTTGAAGCGTTATCTATGATTCATTTATTTATGTAATGAGTATGTTGGCGATATCTGATTAGAGGTAAAGGTGCGTTTAGATGATGCAACTTTTAATTCAATTAAATAGAAGCAATAATCGATATATCTTATTTTGTTATAATTTTTTTTCTAAATTATTGCAATTAACCTGGTTACGGTATTTGCGTTTTTTCACGTCAATATACCTACAAGTAGATACGATAAAACGAGCGTAAATAAATGTAACTTCCAAATTGGTTCAGTTAACAGATATTATAATCCCATACATTGAAACTCTGTATATAATATATCTCTGTATAGTTATATTTGTGATTAAAACTCCTTAGACAAAACCAAGTGGCCATACTTATCATTTTCTCATTCATAAAGGCTGAAGATTTTTCAAAACTATTTTAATTATATACTATTTGTAATAAAATTCTTAAGGCGATGCCAAACCAGTTTAATCTTAACCAATATTTTCACCGGTTATTAGTCGAGCCCTGACAGCCGTCCGTCAGCTGTTAGCGGTAATCTATCTCGATCACAATGGAACACGAAGTAATGAGTGATGTAGATTATCTAATGTTAATTGCGGAACCGGTTCTGGCGTGGGCGCATTTTTGGTATGATCGAGTTGTGGCGAGGCTTTTAAACTTATTTGCTGTTTGGCTTCAAAGGGGCCTTCGATATTAGATATTATTGTCATTGTTTACTTCTTCTTTCTTAGGTGTGTGGAAGTTTGCCGTCAGCTCCTTGTATTTTCCTGTCAGCAGCCAACCGAAAGAAGTATTCGACGGTGGCTGTTCCAGTTCATTCCTGGAATATGTGCAACCACTTTTCTTCCGTCTATCAGTGCGCCTTTCCCGAATCTTTACTCATACTCATATATTTCTTAGAACTTCTATAAAGCTCATAGTCGTTCTAGTTCCTAAGTCTAATGGATATTTCACTCGTAAGTGTAATAAATGCGTCATACATTTTCTAATTAGTGTTACACGTTAACCTAACTCTGTCGAATCACAAGAGGCCTCCGAATGAGAGGTGCGGTGAAGATCATTCGATCACGCCGTCGCTCTTGACCCCATGGCACTGAGAGGTCAATTACTCCTCTATATAGAGTTGAACGATATTTTTAGCAGCAAAAATTTTATGTAGCTAAAACGCTTGACTTGCGGTTTAGAAAATGATAATTGTACCTCATATAGTTTTTATATTTTACAATAATTTTACTATGAATTAGGAGCAAAAATCTAAAAATTCGAAATTATAACAATAATAGTATAGGTACCATTTAAGTTGTAACTGGTAAGTGATGGAACTCATTTATTTGTCTAAGTTCGGTACAGTCAAAAGGACAAAAGGACCTGCAAAGCCTATCCTCATGAATGATGCTATCATGTACGGAAAAATAAAAGTAAAATCTGACCCAATGTTCAAGGGATTAAACGCGTTCAAACACAATAACTATTTTTTGCACTTTACAGTAATTGCTAAAGAGCTGGCCATCGCATTGTAGGCTGTTAGACATAAGGTTACTAAAATATTATATAATATAATTTCAGTAAAAAAATCATTAAAATGACTCGTTCACATCGTTGTTTGATATAAAGCACTCAATTATTTTTGTGTTAACATTTTCATCGATTTTCATTAAAAAGTCATCATGATTTCGACTTCAATTAATTCGCTTTCAGTTTGTTTTGAGAAAAGTTTTATTGCATATTTATTTAAATTGAATGTGTGATTGTACCATTAAGAACCTATAAGGTACATTTATCAGTATGTTTGCGAGTAGAAAATTAATTATCTCTGGAACTACTTCGACTAAATAATCGACTATATTTGTGAATATTTTAAGTGCTTACAAGGTGCCGTTTTTTGATATCGATCAATAGGTAAAATAACCACATTTGTTGTATGGGTGTCCCCATACTTATTTTATATTATTTTATATATAGGTATAAATACATTATTCGTAGTAATTTCAACTGTCTTTCTATAGCGTTTCTTGAGATACAACCAACATACGAAACGAAGTCATAGCACCAGAGTTTTCACCTTTCCGGTGCGAAAACCCCAAAAGACATGATCGTTTTAAACCGCAGTACACAGCTCGCAGTTAATAAATCGATGAGTATAAATGTCTTATTGTTCAAGAGACCATATAAGCAAGATGTTATCACTAGACTTGGAACCGGTATGGTTAGATGTAGTGACAATGCAGCGGTGCGGTCATTGTTGTCGGTACTGGCAGTCTGCAGGTACGAATCAATGCCATTATATGTATCTATGCAAAGAATAATAAACTTAAAACCGCAATAAGAGGACTAAGTGAAGCCATTTCAAAGTAGACGATTTTGTCTTTTTACATACATTGTCGCGGCAGTGCATTACATAAAAAAACGTATGATTTTCATAGATTTAAAAATTTACATGTTATTGGGTACATTTCTTATATTTCTTTTGCGTCATGAACGTATTATACATTATTGGCATCACTTACGGCGTATCGATTAAGGGAGTATCAGTAAATGCATTATTTCGAATACGTCTATGTATTCTTCGAGAATCTTCTCGATTTCATGATTATTATTACTATAGTAACCGTCAATTTCCTTTAGCGGTGAACGAAACCTGCGCAGAAGTCAAAAACAAGGTATCGAGGTAGCGCTGCGGCGCGCGGGGCGCGTGATCGTCATGTGCGCGAGCGTTGATTGGTTGTCCCAGTCGTGTTGTCTTTCTCGCACCAACGAGCGCAATTCTAACGATGCGCAGCTATTCTCGTCAATCGCTAAACATTTTTGACGATTATTATACCAGTTAGTTAAATGGTATGCAATAAGACGAGGTTACCTTTGTACTCCGAAAATTTTCTCGAATATTCTAGAAGCAAAGTCGAGACTCTTTTCAATGTATAAAACAACATGTATGTCTACAACATAGTATTACTTAATATTAATTTCCTCGTATAATTTAATAAGCATATGCTCTTCTACTAACAAGCTTAACGATTTACCTAATGTAAGTCGGCAGATGGTCCAGTTTCATGCAAGGTCGACCTTGCCACACACAATATCAATCTATTCAATTACACGTACTCTTTGATTATAAGATTATTTTCAAGAATTCTTTTGCTGGATATGTGACGTAGATTTTTACGTAAGCTAAATGAGTATGTTTTTTAAGAAATTTAAAATCCGCACTCTATATTGTTCTACGCAGCGACTATTGAATTAATTTTGTTGAATTTTGTTAGCCAGGTTTTGGTCGGTAGAAGTCCTACTAGACTAACTCATGGTTACACCTTTCCACAAGGCTTAGGGTCCCCTCTTATGAGAATTTCCTCACTATAAAAAGGATGTTTAAATTTTTATTATTACACAATACATTTTTTTATCGAAGTATTTATTATTATTGTACCAGAACTCTTAACTATACCGATAAATCCGATAGCCCCCCCCAGCTTGTAAGTGACAACTATTATTAGTATTTATTAATAGTTAATTATTATAATGTTATTATTATATTATATTAAATAAAGCAAAGTTTTTTAATAAGTGTAATCTGCAAATCATATCCGGATGTGATAAAAAGAGTGCACGGAATCATCTCGAATAATAAATGTTGCTATAAAAAGTACCAGGGGAACATAAAGTAGCCGGAGTGTGCTGACGCGGTTACATTATTTACGTCGCATATGGCCTGTCGCCGATTGCATATAAACTACCATCATATGTTTCTTTTATACAAACTTATTTTTGGCAGGTTTTAAAAATAGCTAAGAAGGTTGGATTTGTTTAAATAGTATCAAGTTTTAGTGAAAAAATGAGTAAACTATAAAAGTAACCTAATAATTTTAACCGGATCATCATTAATTCATAACGATGGAAAAAATTATAGAGAAGATTTATAAACTGATTCTCATGTAACGTTGCTATAAAAAGTACCAGGAGAACATAATGTAGCCGGAGTTTGCTGACGCGGCTTTATTTACATTGTATTATTGACTCGTCGCCGATTGCATATAAAGTGCCCTCATAATATGATTCTATGAGTGCTTTAAATAGACATACCTACTTTTGGCAAGGTTTTATAAATAGAATAGGGGCTATGTTTGATTTAATTATATACAGTCTTATTAGAAGAACAGTCTTAATTAAGTGATTGTTTTTAATCTTCTTGCAATATATTAATGATCTGAATATCTGAATCTTAATGATATAAAATATTATCTTTGATAAAAACAACTTTTAGTGTTCCTTCTCCTTTAAAACTAGTGGAAATTGGAAATAAACTTAGATACTAAACTATTTAGAACATCATATGCTGATTAAGATCCTCTATCAATGTCATATACCTTCTATAAATTCTAAATTTAATACGTGTAAGTCTAAACGAAGCTGTCGAGTCATCAATATTTAAACAAAATGGCTACTCGGTTTTAATAACCGTAAGATATCTTAAAAATTGTTGCGGTCCTAAATAAATGAAAAAAAAAAGTGGGTATTTGTGTTATATGTCCTTTCTTAACTCTTACTTTTCAAGGATTCATCTGAAAGGTTTCCCCTCTTCCTTTTCTGTAAAGGAAATTACTGAGGCAAGCCGGGATGTAATAATATCGATATTGAATCGCGAACAAATCTAGACTCGACCTTGCAGTGTGACTCCGGCCTAAACCGCACGAACGTAAAACACGCGACGAGTCAATTCGTTAAAATAAAATCGGAATGACCGTTTCGCGAAGCTTTTGTTGATATTAATGGCGCCGGTGTAAACGTCGGCCGTAATTAACTGCTAGCCGAGATGTGTGGAAATAACAGTTGTATTATCTGGCACTAGGAATGACTTGGCGGTTTTGAAAGTATGCGCCATGATTTATTTGATCAAGGTGCTGTTAGCGAGTGGTTATGGAATTTCAGGGAATTTATTTGAAAAATTACGAGCTAAGTAATTTAAGTAAGTTAAGTAGAACTTTTTGGTCATGCGAAAATTGAAAACGGCACTGTCATGTGGGATTTTGAAATGAATGGAAAAATCCCTTCAAGACGAAGTAGTGCTACAAATTTGATATCTTAGTCTCTATCCCTTAGGTCGCTAACTATTTCCAATGACTTAACAGTTAACACGCCAGTAAGTTTGCTCTCTTAAACGTAAATTCGTCAGTTCTTTACTATAAGATCAAAGAAACAAAACATTAAATTAAATTATTGTCTGAGTATTAACTACTGGATGTGTGTGATGTCTCCTAACAATTAATTTAAGAGGAGTTGATTACAATGTAATAGGATTTGGTAACGCTCTACTCAGACGCAAGCAACGTATTAAACTATAAAGAGAATTTATAGTGTAATCAGAAATTCGGCTGAGAGCAGTGGTACTTAGAGACGTCTGAATTGTTTATTAACAAGCAATTATTACTTGCAAATTTAATTGTTATCTACACTAATATTATAAAGAGAAAAGATTTGTATTTGTGTATGTAACGAATAAACTCAATAAGTACTGGACCGATTTTTTCATCAGAAAGCTACATTTTCAGTAGGTACATCGGCTATATATTTAGTACCATGTATACACGTGCGAAGCCGGGACGGGCCGCTAGTTGTTGGTTATCTTCTTCTCTTTCTCTTTGTGTGTACTGTATACTGTATTTGCACCGTTACATTTACCAGCATTCAATTTTTATAACATTGGGGGCAAAGGAATAGCCGAGCTTGATGGAAAGTGGTCATCGCCAATTGAGCGTAATCCTGCAGTAGTATTTGCCTCACGAAACTAACAACCATATATTTCACCCAGCTTTCTCTAGCCTTTGTCGTAGTAGGGAAAAGAGCCTTGAATATCAATGTTCATTTGTATTGCAATTCCCCAGTGTCTAGTCCAATCCACGATCAATCATCGTATTGAGCTGTCAAGCGACGTTACATGTGTTCGCGTTTGCAACACCTAATTGTGTGTGACACTGGAACGTTTGTTGATGAATTGATCACCTGTTTTATAGTATAGAATTTGTTGTAGACTGTATGTGATGTTTGCGTTGAGATTTAAAACTATGTTATTAGAGAAATAGTTGTATACAGTGTACCAAAGTTAAGAGGTTTATCTAATTAACAAAAAAAAAAAATCATTGTAGGAGATGACGTTGCAATTTTTTTATGAAGAAGCAACGGTCGCTAACGGGCAATTTTTTTATTTTTTCTAAATCATTTGCTTTGAGGCTATGTTTAATATGTGAGAAGTGTGCGCTTTGAAAGATACATTGAATAGACTTAATCGCGGTTCCCCTTGCGTAAAATAAATACTAAATTTTATCCCCTATTCTTGAAACTTGCATTTTTGTACCCTTGAACTCTTTATATCGCGAACCATGGTCCTCCATGTCATCTGAAACTCTAGACTGCGTCTGTAGAATTCATCAAAATTTTCTCAACATTGTAGACGTTGAAATTTAACAGACAATCACGATTGCATTTTAAAATCTATAATAGATTTAAATATTAAAGTAAATTCATCAATCGGAACAGCGGCATAGACCTCAAAGTGTGAAAGACTTAGATATATCAAATCTCTCGAATCTAAAACTTCGGACACTACGTTTTCATAGACAATGCGAACGGAAGGCGAACACCTGTGAAAACAAACTGCATCTCTAATACATGTTGTTTATACTTTGCCTGTTACGTTTAGATATTATCCAATTGTATAGAAGTCATACGAGTATAATAGAAGACATTTGCCGAATAGTTTGCACACATAACTCATTGAAAAGGGTACAACCCTTATGAGGACTTTACGCTTTTAAAGTAACCAAGTTTTTTGGGTACTTTCCGCTTATAATGACAAAATGATTTGACAAAATTTTAATTAGCATAAGATATATAACTATGGCTTTGGTTGGAAGCTTTTCATACGAATATCCGATTCGAACTTGGCCGTTTTTAAGTGGGAAAGTCCTCATAGAAATGAATCCATGAGCGACCTCGATGTCGAAGTCGATATTGAAATTAAACAAAAAAACACTAAAATACTACTTGTATTTTAGTGTTTTTTTGTTTAATTTTGTAAATAATGTTTCGATAATTGATAAAGCTGCCTTTTGCGCCTTAATAATGCGTATAACTAAAATATGTAAATAATAATGTAATTTGTGTGAACTGTGCGTTAAATATGTTGTTTATACTTGGTCTCTAACGTGTAGCTATTATCCACTTCTACGGAAGCCATCTGCCGCGTATTTCAACAGTAATCTCTTGAGAGACGTGTTCTTTGAAATGGCAAAATTCCCAACCCTATGAGGATGTTACGTGCGTATTATTCAAGGTCTTACGTTAAGGACTAGTATTTACAGTGACACGTTCTGTAGTGAATTCCTTACTAATAACGAATCTCTGTCTCTGAAAATCTAACCATTAATAATAGTCTAACCTAAATTAATAAATATAACCTTTAAATGTAAAGTGCTGAAAGATTAAAATATCTTAATTATATCTTGATTGCCAGATTGTGACATATTAGATTATTCTTGAGCGTATTTTACGGTAGCAAAAATGTATGTATTTTAAGGAAGCAATGCACAAATGCTCAAAAAATGAAAACACCTTGAATTTGACGAAACCTATACATTAATTTTATTTATTATTGAGCAGTTACAAAATTAGGTACCATATATTTTCCTAAGGAGTGAATTTGCTGCCCAAAACTGAAGTGGTACCATCCTTTCATAGAATAGACTAGATCTAATGATAACTTGTCAATGCTGGTGTTGGGTTTCATACCATAATTGGTAGCGCCTGAAGCCCATATTTCACTCTCTTTTTTCTCTTTCATAAAGTGGATATTTCTTTCTATGTTGTAATATGAATAGGATAAGTATTGACTAAATATATTTGTGTGTAGTTAGATAATTAGTAAGATAAGAGAAGCGAATCTATAAATAGTGTAAATGTGTAGGTATTGTGTTATTATTTGCGAGTTTCCTGTGCTTACCGCAACGGCGGAGTCGGGCCGCTCGTCCAATCCCAACTTAGATTATCTGTGGTTAGCTGACATGACTCACTCAAACAATATTTATACTGTAAAGATATAGTTTAAGGGGTTTGTAAGGGTTGAGAAGATATCCCTTAAATCGATGTAAGTAATGTAAGATCATTTTGCAAGTCGGGGCAAAAGTGTCGGATTAAATTTGTACTTTCTAGAAAGATTATGAAACTACATTTACTATTAACGATAATTAGTTGACTACTTGATGGGGATGAATATGTTTGACTTTGATATCACGCTATTGTTAGTTGTATTAAATTGAAAAGTATAATTATAAATCGGCGAAAATTAAAGAACTGTTATTTTTTTGCAACGTTTAATTTGGAAACTACTTCATTACCAAAGCAAGGCAAAGGTTCGTTTAAAATTATTAAAATGGAACAGATGGTGTTTTACGTCATGATCCTTATACTAATAAAAAGAGAAAAATTGAAAAAAAAATCATAATTTTTTTATAAATATCCGTTCCATATTAAAATTTCGCAACAAGATCTGCTTACACGAGTATTCGCAATGCCATTCTGGAGTGAAACGCTGAAGATTTTAATTATGATTAAATTAATTACTTGGGGTGTGTTCAGCGATTGTAGCCGTTGTTCAACAAATGGAGGGAATGCAGCCTTTTTGATTAAAATACCTAATTGACATGGAGATTGTGTTGTATATTTTTTTTATTTGGTTGTTTCATACAGTCTTTTGTTTGACTGGAGTTGTTGGGAAAAACTTGCGTGTCCTTCATACTTAAATACAATATCTGTATCTATACTATCTATATATATCTATACTAATATATAAAGCTGAAGAGTTTGTTTGTTTGAACGCGCTAATCTCAGGAACTACTGGTTCGAATTGAAAAATTCTTTTTTTATTGAATAGATAATTTATCGAGGAAGGCTTTAGGCTACATAACAACACGCTGCGACTAATAGGAGCGAAGAAATAATGGAAAAACAAATCAACGGGGACGACGTCGCGAGCAACAGCTAGTTATAAATAAATGCGAAAGTTTGTGAGAATATAATATGTTGTGGGACGAAGGAGAATGTAATCATGTAACCTTCCTCTGGACTTAAGGGAAGATCCTCACCCAGTCGACCCACTGACTGGCCGTTAGTCCTACAATGGTTCGATGTCGAGAAGTTGTATATATGCTAAGTCTCGAACAAATATTCATAAGCGCGATTCAGGCGTTAAAACAGTAGCTACAATGTAAGTATGGATTTGTCTAAATTTTGGCATACAGGCATTATAAATAGAATAATAACATAGATCATTCATTAGAATATTTAATTTTGATTCTATTTATTGTATTGAATGAATAAATTAATTATCATTATTTTATTTAGGACTTTATATTTTGGTTTCAACATTAATTTACTTGACCTATATCCTATACTAGCTGTTGCTCGCGACTTTGTCCCCGTCGGATCTATTTCTATTATTATGTTATGTGAGTCAATCTTAGAAGATAGACATATACTATCACGAACTTTTTTTAGATCACTTAAAGAGGAATAATTTATTCATTCATATTTCTTGGTATCTGGAACCGTTTTCGCAGCGCACGCAAAGAAAGCCCTCAAAGATGAATAATTTTCTCCGTTTTTTTCACATTTTCCATTATATCTTCGCTCCTATTAGTCGCAGCGTGATGTTATGTAGCCTAGAGCCTTCCTCGATAAATTGACTATTCAATAAAAAAAGAAATTTTCAATTCGAACCAGTAGTTAATGAGATTAGCGCGTTCAAACAAACAAACAAACTCTTCAGCTTTATATATAAGGTATAGATAGAACATTCGAGAACCAAATATAGTACAGTAATCATAGATATGTATGAGGATTCGCTGTAACGTCGTGTGTTGGGTCGGGTCAGCATAACCCTTTCAATTTAACGCGATAAAACGCATAATGCGAGCCCTTTACGGTCTCAAGTATATATTATATCCACAACTGTACTAATATTTAAAGGGAAGTTACGGCGCTTTTGAACGTGAATTTGGATATAATATATTGAGGGGTGACTAATGGTACATCTTTACTATCAATACTATCATATAAAGGGGATAGATTTGATTGTCTCTTTGATTTGAGAAGGCTTCAGAAGTACTGTTAATTATTTATTTATTTAAGGACAGACAGTAATTGTTAACAAAAATAGAAACACAATTTTAACAAAGAGTACATACGTGAATTCACTCTATCTGATAAAAATAAGCCGCACGAAAATCAGTTTCGTATTTTAAAATATTTAAGCATATCTACTTAAGTATAGACAGGCGAGAGCGACTTTGTTTTTACCCGACTACGGCAAAGCCAAAGGAGGGTTATGATTTTGACAGGCTATGTATGTATGTATGTATGTATGTATGTTCATCTGTTCCCTCGTAACTTCTAAACCACTAATCAGAATTCGACAAATGACATATCATTAGAAGCGTCTTAATTGTCCGCTGGTTATAGGCTATATAGATTTTCACCAAATTCAATGTGGCGCCCTCTAGCGGACAAAATATACAGAGTAAAAAAATAAAGTTAAGCAAGATATGCCGTGTTTGGTATCATTTTAAAGCGCTTCACTTGTACATTTCGAATATATATATATTACTAGCATTTGCTTGTGACTTTACCTGTATTCATGGGGTACTTTTATACTTTTTCAGCGTCGTTTTTTGTCGTAGTTGGGTTTTAGTTTTTTTACTTTATCTTGTTTATTTATTTAAGGACAGAGAGTAATTGCTTACAAAAAAAGAAACACAATTTTAACAAAGAGCACATACGTGAATTCATTCTATCGGATAAAAATAAGCCGCACGAAAATCAGTTGCATATTTCAAAAGATTTAAGCATACCTACATAAGAATAGACAGGCGAAAGCGACTTTGTTTTATACTTTGTAATGATAGAAACGACTAAAACCAGGGACTAAATTCAGCAAAAGGAGTCAAGTCCCTAGTATGAACTCATCCACAAACAAATATTCTAACTACGTAGAAGTATTTAGAGAAAAATATATAAAATAAAATGGTGCAAAGAAATCGTTGTGCTGTATAGTGCGGTTTCCTCATACGTTACTGGTTTCCGAGATAAAAACTAGGTCACCCTTTAACTGTAACTGTGCAAATACTCATACAAATGTACATATGTATATTGTATACCTATATATAATTGAGATGAGTCGAGATCTGAATCGCGCTTATGATATTTTTTTAAACAATCCATATTAATATTATAAATGCGAAAGTAACTCTGTCTGTCTGCCTTTCCATCACGCTAAAACTACTGAACCGATTAGAACGAAATTAAACGAAACGGTACAAAGATAGTCTAGAGCCTGGGGAAAGAGTAAAGACATAGGCTCCTTTTTAACTGGAAAAAGGGTTATAAGGGGGAAAGTTTATATAAAAGTCCTCGCGGACAGAGACGCTGGCAACAGCTAGTATATATAATAATATATATATAACTTATACGTATACGTATCTCCTAAAACCTTATTACGTAAATAAGGTTTTAGGAGATTGTTCGTGATTAATTAAAAATTATACTTAATTATAACGAAGAGGTTAACATAAAAATGAGCCTTTTTTAATTTTTTTCGATTCAAATCTTAATAGAATTCATTTCGTCTCTATGAAAATACTATTGCTCTGAGAAAAATAAAATTACCGTAAAGTCCGCACGAGTGAAGCTGCATGACGTTGTTAGTTGTTACAGAGATAAAAAATCTTAGTCACTGACATACATGTATTAGAATATGCGTATAGTTATTAATATCAAGGAAAACAAGACAAGTGATGTTTTATTAAATAAAATAATTTTAACCCAGATATAAGGTATTGAGGAAAAATAACGTAAGTACCCAGCTTTTTATAATGATGTAATGAGTCAAGTATAATCGCTTAGTAAAAAAAGCTAAAAATGGTTAGTCATCATAGGTAATATATTTTTTGCGGTAGCGCAAGGCTTAAAACGATAAATTCTAGAAATAATGCCCATACAATTGGGTTTTACCCCCGTAGTGCCCGTTACCGGGGCAAAACCGGGATAACTATGTTTTAATCCAGGGTATCGTCTATCTACATACCAATTTTCAACTTATCGCTCCAGCCGATTTGCCGTGAAAGAAAGACAAAAATACAGACAGACAGACACTTTCCCATTTATAATATTAGTATGGATATATTTTTATATGCAAGAGTAACAACAAGTATCCAAACTTTCGCTTCAATATTAATGAGATGTGCTTTCGATAAATGCTACTTTCTTTATGTCTGTCTTTCTAAAGAGCATATTCACATTTGCTAATATTATTCTAATTAAAACTGTAGCCAAAATAACAAGCATGTTCTACAAAATATTAATAATAATAATCAAAAAAGCAAGCAAACAGTTTGAACGACCTGATGACCTTGAAGACTTGAACCGATTTCCACCAAACAAGCTAGCTAAGAACACTGTCGAGGGATATACCTTTCACACAAAAAAAAACCGCATTAAAATCGGATCATCCGTTTGGGAGCTACGTTGCCTCAGACAGACACACACACACACTAACACACAGACACGTCAGACTTATTACTTACTACAAAATTAGACTAGTATATAGTATAGATGTTATTGCAACAAGTAGTTTTCGTGTTTATAGTCGGACCCGGTCGTGTTATCTCAAGAAGAGTTATGACTCTATCTAGTCTCGTAAAAGCAATCGTTCGGTTTATTGAGTCACAAAACATTACTTATTTATTTTCATGTCGGTTGATCTGACTGTCTGTACGTAGCTTACTAGTTTTTGTGAAACACGTGTGTAATTATTACAACGTCGTATTAATCATAGAAGAAAGTCGCTTTTCACGTCTGTCACTAAACTACGCGACCGTTTTTCATAAGGTTTTTTTATCAGATAGCATGATTCAAGAGGAAGGTTAAAACTGCTGTGCTTGTCTAGTAATATTAGAAATGCGAGATTGATTTTGATATTTTTTCACGTGGCAATTACGTTGTTATTGAATTTTTTTTATACAGAATTGTTTGTTGTCTCGAAGATTGGTATTACTTAAATGCTTATTACTTTTTAGTATACAATAGACTAGCTGACCCGCGCCCATTTTGTTGGGCATAATGTGATTTATCGTTTTCAGTTTTTTATATAGCCTATGACACTCAGCAATAATGTGGCTTTCTATTGGTGAAAGAATTTTTAAAATCGGTTCAGTAGATCCCGAGATTACCCCATACAATTTAACAAACACACAAACTTTACTTGTTTATAATATTAGTATAGATATATGAAATTATGTAAAGAACTCGTAGTAAGATTATTTCCCTTTATTGACCGACATGGTCAAATCGTTTGACAAAATTTAAATTCGTCATATTAATTCGGCACTTGAAACCTAGTATCTATTACATACTTAATAGTTTTTACTGGTACAAACTAAAATGCCTTTTAAGTTATAAATATAATACCGTCTGGGTGGGTAACCCCACAGTGCCAGACATTCTACCGCCTGAACAGTGATATGAAAATGTCACTGTGCTCCGGTCTGAAGGGCACTGTAGCCAGCGAAATTACTGGGCTAATGAGTCTTAACATCCGTTGACTCAAAGTGGGGAGCGTCAATGTAGTGCACCCCTGCCTGGAGTTGGGCTTTATAGCAAAGTTCCGGGTAGCACTGCATTGGCTATGGGCTGGCGTTACTCTTACCATCAGGAGTGCAACAGCTTGTCTCCCCTCTTCATATTATAAAAGAAAAAAATATTAAACACTAGTTTTAAACCCAATTTCATAGCAGTTAATATTTAAAGAACAAACGTGGAGCGTACAAAGGGAAAGTTTCGAACTAAAAGAAGTTGGGAAGTAGGTGCTTGTGGGGATTTCACGTTCTTTAATTGTCTTGGTCTTACTTCAGCGTTAGTGGAAATACGAAAATTCCTATTAAACTTTGAAGAGATCATATTAATGGGGTTTAATTGAATGTTTGTTGAAAAAGCTTTAGTATTTAATTTATTTTTTAGTTTGTAGTATCTGTTGTAGTTTGTTATAAGGAGATAGTTTTATTGGAAATTGATTTACGAAAAGTGTAGGTGTTGTTTTTGTATGCCAGAATTTGTATAGTACACACAAAGTTGGCTACAAATGTTTATTACACATTAAAGAGTACAAAACACTTAACTATATATAATAATACATTACATAAGTAATTGAGGGTTATAACAGGACTGCCAATTCAACCAATGAAATAAGCCCTATAATAATATACATAACCAATGAAACAAATAAATAAGATATGATGAATACATTATATATTATGTAAGATCTGATTTTAAATGTGCTTAATAATGTTGGTTGATGGCGGTGCTTTAAAATATTTAATTATTATAATTTAGACTTATAAACACGACATTTAAAGTGCTGTAAGACGAACAGTATAATAATGCACTAACATACAATGCGGGTTATCTGTTATAAGTAGAACATAGTAGTATAAATATATATCTATATATTGATAACAATATATTTATAAAGATTTTTTTTTTATTATTATGCATCTCCCGGTTCATTATCCGGGATCATTTTTACATATACTATATTTATATTTACTTTATTTAATTAATCAAATTTTCATATTTATATTAATAACAGTATTATAAAATTACATTTCTATTCACATTTACACTTACATATACAAAACAG
>JADANM010006310.1:8420097-8437736 GCA_026213755.1 Eurema hecabe
AAACTGTACAGCCGTTGGAATAGCCAAAGATCATTTTTAATTTAAAAATTTCTTTTATAACGTATTACAGTGTGATACAATTAAATCTATCTCAATAGTAATTATCTCGTTTTGCTTAACAGTGTGGGTGGTCAGTGGACCACTCCTTGTGCCAAAATAAGAATAACATACGAAATAGTGAAATCAATAGTTAAATGTCACATCGTGACAGATTACTATGCTATGCAGGTTGAGAGAAAAAAAAAATAGTAATTATTTTTCTTACCAGTTACATTTAACAAATAACCATTGAGGTTATTCACCTCGTCTTGGATCAAAATAATAAAATGTATGAATTCCCACTCTTTATAATACAAAATTTATGACACGTGTTATTCAATCTCACACACTGTGAATTATATAAATTGAAAATCCCAATTCAATGTACGTAAAATAAATTGGAAAGTATAAAAAGTTTATTACCCTCAAGGGGCAAAAATATTCAGCTGAATAAGGCTGTATTCTGGAACCAATATCTCAAAGATCCGAATAGGAATGATGTTTTTCTTTAACATCATAATATATACAGTGTTATTTCATAGCGTACTGTTTAACCGACTTATAAAAGTAAAAGTTGCTTGACAGTATTTTTTTTTCTGTATGTACTTAAAAACAAAAGTAAAATGTATACGATTTTGAAAAGGGCTCGTATTAAATACCTATACATTTATTAAACCTTTCTCTTTAAGCATACATAGGGATATAGCGACAAAGAAAGCGACTTTGTCGTGTCTATGTCGTGTTGTCGAAATTTACTTGATTATAAATGGTCACACCATGTATGTATTTAAACAATTCATCAAGCAAGCGTCAAGTACTTTCCTACACATTCAGGGAACGTCTAAGCAGTATTTTTCAGAGGATTCATTTATCACCAGCTGAGAAGAGACGCGTCAGCGGAAACGTCTCACTGAGCAAGTGTTAGTCTATCTAACATATAGACTAACGTTACGAGATGGTCTTTATTCTCGTGATAGTTCTATTATGTAGGTACTAAGTTTAATTTTCGTGTGAAGTAATGTTTTATAGCGAATGATGTCACACCAAAATCACTAAATAGTAGATTAAATCCTTCGCGGAAGAGTCTGCGAAGGTACCCGGGATCCCCTCTCGCTGCGGCAGAACGAGTAACAGTGGGGTTTTGGTCGGTAGAAGTCCGACATAACCCGTGGTCCTTCCCCGAGGTCCATGGGTATCCTATGAGAATTTCCCTACTATAAAAAAGGTAGATTAAATCGTGGATTAATATATAGGATATTTAACCCGATATTTTTTTTTCGGGTACGGAAATCACGCGAGTAAAACTGCGAGGCACGGCTAGTATATACGGTATATTATACAGAAAAATTGCCATTTCATAGCAACGTAAATAAATATTTCTTTAAACACCGTCGGCCTTGACCGAGAAACCCATTAGAGACCCTTCCAGAAATGGCTCTGAGAACGAAAAATGTATGAAAATGAAAAGAATTGCACATTCGTAGTGATTGTCTTTTTGGCGCGCCTCGGCGAGCCGGCAACAAGTGTCTTCTTCAGTGCGATGACGTCATACGGATGGTGACCACATTGCATTTTATATAGCGGACTGTTTTAATGAATTTTTCGTTTTACTCTACCTGGGGTATATATTAAGTAAGTATGATAATATGATATCGCGTACACGTTGTTGATTTATGTTCTCCTCTTTTGTTAAATAGTGAGTGATACTCTTTATCTTGATGAGTGATCACGGCAAAGGAGGTTGTGTCAGACTCGTACGAAATGGTGCCACTATCGATTAAAACCCACCGGTGTTCATTCGTTGACTCTCGAGGGCACCAATCACAATATTCCGCGATCCTGGAAAATAGATTAGCAAAATTTTTAATTGAAAATGTAGAAGATAGAATTAATTATCTCTTCCACACTTCTAAAATTATACGTTCCACGGTGGTAAGTGTAGTATTAAATAATAATATAAAAATATGTAACTTATTAAAAATGGCTATTCCCTTTTTCTTTTAAATCTTATTTAGCCTTGTAAAACGAGAAAAAAATTAATAGCAACATTAAGTACTTAAAATAAACCCAACCATCTTTTTATATCCACATATTTTGTTACCCTACAGTAGTCTAGAAATAGGCTATTCTATAACAGTATGTATTCGCTTTGATTCGGCCCACTGGCCCGGAATAAACCCCGCTCAGCAAAAACGATCATAACTATATCTTTCAACAACGGTCAGTTAATGATCTTAATTTTTTTTTTGTTTAGTGCAATTTCAGTTGTTGATGTGTTCGACAAATATTTGAAAACTAGTTTACTATAGGGATAGGGCAGGGTGAGGAGATACGTTTTTAGTCGGTAGTGGCCGGTTTTAGGCGAGTCCGACATAACCGCCTCCTCAGTCCTCCCCCGGGGAGGACGCGGTATCCGTAAGAGGATTTCCCCCCGTCAAAAAAAAAGGGTGAGGAGATACGTGAAACTTAAATACGTGAGGGTTTTACTTATGTTTATTTACAAGGCTGACTAGTTAGTAGTAGTAGTAGTAGTAGCCTTATAAATAAAAGTTACTGTTCGAGTAAAAACACATTTTTTGCTACCCCAAAGAAGAGGTTTCCTTTATATGATATTCTTACATCATTTAGACTTGATATGTTAAAACAACTACTCAAAGAGCCCCTTAGAGTAGTTGTTTTTTGGAAATTAAAAAGGTAATTAAATAATAAAAAAATAAAAAAAAACGATTCAATACATTCTTCTAACCTGAATATCAAAGCCATATTTACGTTGAATTTTAATTAACGATAGTTCCATAATTAAGCGAAAATTGCTTCAAGAGCTTCAAGCTAGACTCTAGTTTTTAAATAAGCTTTAGTTTAAAAATTAGAAGCTTTTTCTCGAAATTCGGGACTATGACGTCTATTTACTGAACACGGTACATTTCAATTGTGACAATTTCTTTCATTGATAATGATAAAGAGTACTAAGCTGTTATTAATGATATTCATACTAATGATAAAAATCATACAATATGTATTTACGTGTGAATCAGTTAAGATGTTCTGACGTGAAAGTGTTACTATATGTAGCCAAGTCGAATAAAGATACTTTTGACTTTGACTTTGACGGCTCTTGTGGAAGCCCACCGTCTCGGTAGCCTGCACTTGGTTGCAGTAATTAATTAACTAATATTACCTAGATTCGCTAACCAAGCGGTCTCAAGTCTCGCCACTAATAAACCAAATTCTGGTAATTGAATGTTACATAATATATAGTTCAGCTGTGATTTGAATTGTGAGGTATTAATATTTTAAGTTCAGATGGTTTAACCCGTTTAGTTTTCGTTTTCGTGGCAGTAAGAGGATGATTATATATAATAATATTTAGTTCAAAAGTTTAATTTTTGACGGAATGAACTTCTTCTCAGTTTTTAATGATCTAGGAAGCGAAGGTTATACTTTTTTGTGGAACTTGGTCCATTTTGGTATAGTTTTAACCTCTATAAATCACACACTTAGAAAAATTTAAAGTTTTACTTTATGAATATATGGTTCATATATATAGCAACCTTCCGCTTCGAAGACACGTATAAATAATCTTTTGAATACCCATTCCGAGCTACGGGCTACGAAATAAGCTGCAGGCGCTACGGTCCGTAGCTACGTAGCGGTGCTACGAAGAATTATATTTACATAGCATAAATGTTGGAACATCGTCGGAATGTACATCCGTGGGCTATTTGAAGCTAAAGGAAATATGGATGGAAATATTTTAAAGAAACTAGAAAATATATTGTTAAGAAAATATAGGTAGTAAGACTCCAGCTGTGCCCCTAAGCTTTATTCCTGAGTCGTTAAATTCATTTTTAAATTATATTAGTCACAAATAACGTAGTTTTAATTTTAATTTATAAAATAATGTATTTAATCAGTTCAGCGTGCGTACGTATATCGTCAGTCACGAAATTTCACCTCTTTTTGCTCTCTTTCTTATTTTCATTTACAATTGGAGGCTAACAAGCAAGCGAACCACCTGATGAAAAGTGGTCACCGCCGCTTTTGCTCACTTGTGCACAGCTTGACGACGTCAGTTTATATAAATAATTTATAGGAAAAATATTAAGCTTTAATTTAGAAGATATCTCAGATAAAGTTGATTTAATTATAGTTCGGTCAGTACGGTTGGAGGTTGGATAGGTTTTTTATAGATAAAGTTTAAGGGTAAGCGGGTCGCTTGAAGAATGTTATTGATTCGAAATTGTAGTGATATTGAAGTGAAAAAGTGTGTTTTTATTCTATATTTAAAAGAAGTACAGACGACTGCAATAGTGATTTCATATTTAAAAAATGTTTTCCAATTTTGATTTTATTACAAATACGCTTTACTTTAATGTATTTACAAGTGTTTTAATATAAGGAAATGCTAACAAAATAAATATGAAATGCTTTAATCTACTGCTATTCTACCATATTTAAGGCCTTACTGGTAAATTATAAAAAGATAGAAAAGAAAGAAAATGTCATATGCGCGATTCAAGAATTGTCACATTAGTACCAATCGCTAAAGAACTATTGTTCTCTCTCAAACGTTGTCCTGAATTCAATGTAATGGGTAGTTTATCCCGGTACAATTTATCGCGAGAACAAATTGAGATCGATGCTGCTCGCTCAGAAACTGTTATTCCGGGATATAAATCACTTGTTCGTTTCTTACTTCAAAATACGGTTACAGTTCAGACAAATGGGTTTTAAGTCGTATTTATTCGTCTTGTAAACGACTGGCCGCACCTCGTGTTTAACCCAAGTAGATGCGTTTCTGTTCCTTTGGCTATAAGGGATTAGATAAAATAAATAAATAAGTAAATAAAGTAATCCTTTATTGTTGTTATGAATATATACATAAATAATTCCTAACGATATCCATACTAGTAATATTATAAATGCGAACGTAACTCTGCCTGTCTGTCTGTCTTTCCATCACGCTAAAACTACTGAACCGTTTAGTACGAAATTTGGTACACAAATGGTCTAGAGCTTGGGGAAGGACATAGGCTACTTTTTAACTTGAAAAAAAGGGTAAAGAGGGTGTCAAAAAATACGAAAGTCCGGATGGAGTCCCGGGCAACAGCTAGTATAAAAATAAATCTGCAAAATAACTTCGTCTTCTCATTCGTTACCCTCATGACAGAACGGTCATGGTTGCAATGTTTATAAAAATAACTATAACCACAATTAGTTTCAAAATTTCAATCTGCAGTTTCAATAAACTTGTATCATGCAGCAGACGGTATATATAATATACTCGTAATAATACAAAGAACATATTCACTTAACTCTAAAAGCATTTAAAGTATAAAGACGCGAGGCGACTTTAAAAGTCAATACATCAAGTCGAATGGAGAAGTCATCGTGACGAAGCCAATTTAAGACTAATGGTTCAAAGGACGCGGTTCGAATATAAATTCAATACTTACTCTGTGGCGGGCGTTATTGAAAATTTTGCAAATACGGCTTGGATAGTCGCTGTAAGAACTAATGTATATTGATTGGTTTTTTGTGTATCTGTAGAAGGGTGTATTAACGTAAGTAGTTTTATTTTTAAAATTTGTCTTCGAAAGCGTATTAAAGCTTAAATGTCTTTGACTCATACTGTCTGATGACAGCTTGACGCAGTGGTAAAACAACTGCCTTTTACGCCAGGGGCTGTGGGTTTTGGGAACCCAAACCCTCGCCTTGCCCTTGCTTGCAATGATGGTGGCATCAAACGATCGTCAAAGCTGTATAATAATCCAATCATTCAAGGATAGCGGTCACTATTATTACATATAGTATAGTATAAATGCTAAGTAGCTCTCTTCTCTCTGTTCCTATGTATGCTCAAATTTTTACATAGAGTGATTCAAGAGGAAAGTTTATGTGTATAATACATTCATAAATGCGGAACACGGCTAGTTATAAAGTAATAATTTAATAAATTATATATAGTACTAAACGAAAATACTTTGTTCGAAGCAATTTTTAGTGCTTTTTAGTTTACAGTTTAGAGTTTAGAGGGTTTATGTTTATTAAAAAGTATCTTATAATAATATTTGGTCGTAGACGGATCGAAAAATACGATACTGGGAATAATTCCGCGAGTATCCAAGTTTGAAATTCAATTGCTAGTATTTTTAACCGACTTCAAAAAAGGAGGAGGTTCTCAATCCATCTGTATGTATAATTTTGTTTTTTATGTGTGTTCACCGATATTTTTTATTATTTATTTATGGTTCAATAAGTAAACTATATATATACACACATATACATGAAAAGGGGTAGAGGGAGACCCGTAAAAAGATGGAGAGACATATATAGTCACAGGTGCGGTAACCAATGGATGCAAAAAGCTCGAGAAAGAGAGTTATGGAGAGGTTTAGGAGAGGCCTACGCCGCAGAGGCGATTACTACCAGTGTATTATAATAATAGGAAATGTAAAAATTAATTTTATGTAAGTAGTAAGTAATAAAGGCTATTTTATTTTATTTATTTAAGTAAAACTATAATTAAAAAATTCCATCAGCTCTATTTAACTTCAAATATTGAAGAAAAGTGATACAGGTAAGCCATAGGACAGCAATCCCGTGCGGAGGTCAAGTCCTCGCTAAGAGGCTTCCGAAGCCACAATAAAACGTGACTTCAATGACCCATCTGTGATATCACCTGATTTTATTCAATTAGTGCAGCCCACTGAGATGGTGACTAGAGATATTATGTGATTTTAATTGAACTAGATAATTTTTTCTGCAGTTTAACACAACACAGGGAAACCTTCTGTGGAAGCTGTGCAAATGTAAATTATATAACGTTTGCTAATAAATGTAATTTATTTTTTATTTAATTGATTGATTAAAATTGTTCTGGCTTCTTTTGTTTTTTTATGTTTTACCCGTCTTATGTCCAAGCATAGATGCTCCAAAACTTTGCGCAGAGACCTTATAATCTAAAGAGGCCTTATCCGAAGTGCCATTATTGCTAGTGGGGTAGCTGATCTGAATCGCGCTTGAGATATTTTTTCGAGACTTAGCATATATAAAACTTATCGACATCGAACAATTGGAGCCTAGCCTTTTATTCAGGAAAAACATCCTATCTTCCACATCTTATTAGTAGAAAATTACTAGTTTAGTCAATTCAGCTTTACGGCTTGACTTTACCACCGTATTTCAATTCAAGTTATAACAATTACAACATGTTTATGCTGTATATATGTTGTATATACGTAATATATGTATGTCATCTTGACACGAGAGGTATGTGCCCCTAATGGGTTGGTTGGAATGTAATATCGGAATTAATAGCGAATTTGTGCGAGCCCGAATATCCCTATTTCGGCAAATACGAAGATATTTTAATAACACTGATTATTTTCTTAATTAAGTGAAATATATTATATTAATATATTCTTATGAAAGTACGTCTCAGACGTACAGGTTACGTAATAATAGCCTTAAAAATATATTAAAAAAAGATAGGTTTTGTAAGTAGATACAATTTATTTTATTATATATGTTTTTTTAATAAGTTTAAACCTTACGAGGCTGTAAAGTTGGAAAAGCGATATGTGTATAATGTTGTAAGAAGAAAAAGCCCCTTCTATAATTAAAATGTCGGCAACACATACGAATAAGCGCTTTAGTAATTTCCCACTTGAAAACTCAACAACACATTTGCCCCAATATAATTAAATTAACGGCAGACTAAATTGTGTCTTATTTTTAATATTATTCAGAATGGCTGAAAATAGCCGGTCAAAACAAGCATTACCCAGAAAGCACTTTTAATTACTCAAAAACGTTACGTAAGCGCAGTATAAAGAGGCTTTTTTAAAAATGCGACCGTTCCTTATCTACGCTCGTGTTAGCTAGTCTCTTTGACTGGCCGGTTTTTACGCCTACACAGTATCTATACCTAGGGCTTATTATATAATTACTTACTTTTATTTAAGAAACCGCTTAAAATAAAATTTTATTTTTACGTAGTATGAAACAATGTCGCTTTTCGCTGTCAATTCGTATGTATTTATATAATCTAAATATACATACACACATATTATTGAAATATAATATAATACATTATTGAAATATAATACACACACATAATATAGAAACTGCGCAACGGATTACAGACAACGGACAATGTGGATTTTTTTATTAAGAGAAGTATATAAATGATAATATATCTATTTATAGAAAAAAAAGGTAAACATTTAACACAAAGATAAAAGAAATAAATATTCGGTTTTTGTAATAACCCGTCGATTATCATAAAATATGTATACTATATAAAAAGTTGTGGAACAACTAGTAAGTGTTTTAATTTTTAAATACAAAATGCATTTTACAAATGTTTTCATTAAGGAGTGGTTCAAATTTGAATTAGATCCATTTTTGTTACAGAAGTAGATAAGTGTTGTGTATTCCGGTAAACTTTCCGTTACTATATGTAGCCTAGTTGAATTAAGATATATTTGAAGGCTAAGGTGTCTCGGACCTCCCCCCACAACAGTTTTAGCGTAATCAATATACAGTTATTGTTTCCACGTAACGTGTTAACCGCATTATAATATGCAAGCTAAGTGCCCATTCGCGTGGAATATTCTATACAAAGAAATACTTAGTAGCCTAACAGTATATATTTGAACCGAATTTCTCGTGCCCTGGAAATGCCTTTTTTTTTATAGTGGGGATATTCTCATAGGATACCCATGGACCTCGGGGAAGGACCATGGGTTATGTCGGACTTCTACCGACCAAAACCCCACTGTTAATCGCTCCGCCGCAGTGAGTGGGGATCCCGGGCACCTTTGCAGACTCTTCCGCGAACCCTGGAAATGCCTAATGCAGATATTCTATTCGTAGAGAGATTTTGGTAGTTCTAATACGGTTTGCCTTTCTTTAACGATGTGATAAGATTATAACTTCGTGAAGTGGTTCAAAATAGTATCTCATGAGCCATATTTCAGAGTCAAAGTCTAATTAATATATCTTTATTCAACTAAGTTTTTGTGATAAAGCTTTTGAATCATCATATATCACTACATAATCATTTGCCGGTATTTGCATTTGAACCGGCAAGAATATTATATATATCGGAGCAGATGGACGAAAAGAATAATCAAGATAGTGAAAAATCTTTCAATATTAGTCGAACCTCCTTGGTTTATTACAATGTTTAAATTGAAACTTAAAAAGAATTCTGTGGAATTTTCAGTTGCTATAAAAACGTCAGCATTGTGGAAAATAATGAGATATTGAATAACTATTAATCAAGAATACACGCCGTGAATATGTTACTCTGAAGTTTTACTTATAAAGAACCTAAGAAAGTGCCATCATGAAGCAAACAATCACTACCTCGTCATCACTACAACTACTACCATGACACCTTCTGCGATATATACATTATATCTATACGGTTAGGTTAAGGAACGCTGAAGACTAATTTATTCTATCCCATATCCTCAATTTGAACTGACCTTACCTTTCACATTTCGTAGCCAGCAGTTTAGTAGCGAAGCTCTAAGTAACAGCGAATCTTCATAAAGATTCACTCTCATTCATGATCACATATTTGATACGATATACCAAAAAGTTGCATTGGTAATTGATTCGATTTTCCGCAAATAATTTCGACCAATCGAACTAAATTCACGAATTAAAATCGGTCTCCAGTATACTGTTATCAAAGGAATAACTGCAATAGTATTTGATCTGGATTCGTGAAAGCGGTTAGCTTCGGAATCTAATGAACGCTAGCACTGGGAACTGAATTTGTTTTAGACGTTTACTGTTTAACTAGGTAAATGTATTGGGTATTAATTCTCATAGCTTTTTACATATAATATGTTGGCATACATGAAAAACATTAGCAGGAGATTATAGATTATAGATATATAGCCCTGATAGTGGAAGACGTCCATCCATAAATAAACATAATAATAAATTTTCTTTATTTGGACAAATAATCCAGTGATCATAGGCTCACATATTATGTTGTAACTACAACAATTCGTCGATGAGTTTATTTTTCATTATACTTATACTAAAGAATGACTAGAGCCAAAATAATTGCACTGTTAAAAACACAATAAGAAATATTTCTAGTCAAGCTTCTAAATACAAAGAACACAGTTTACGCACAACCATCATATTAATTAAATTCAAACACAACAAGTAACACAGTATGCAAGCAACAATTGACACAGAATTAAACTGAAAGCAAATATTAGCGTGGCGGCTGCTGCTCCAATATTGAATGGGATTCGTTAGCGAGCGAATTATTCGTGACTCGTGTCTTAAACACTTTTAGTGGATGTTGTTGTATGTGTAGCTTTTGAGATAAGGGCTGGTCATTAGTAGCTTTATATGGTTCGTTTTAAATTACTTAGTGATATTTTTATTTGATAGCGGGTAAATAGTAAATAAACGACAACCCATTCCAGAGTCAAGCTCTGCGAGTGTTCATGGGCGGCGATGACCACTTACCATCAGGTGGCACGCCTGCTCGTTTGCCTCCTACGTTATAAAAAAAATAAAAAAACAAACAGCTCTGCCTATGAATATGCTTAAAAAAGGAAAAAGGAAAGAAGGAATAAAATAATGAAAGCAAGGTAGAGTAGGGAAAATAGCCTTTCGAACCCATGGAAACAGAATTGATATCTAAAGAGATGCCATTACTAGGTTATGCTATTACTGGGCTTACGTTATTCATTAAAACGAATAATAATACTACTAAAAATAACAGCGAGAACAAAAACAGAATCAAACACCATCCATCACAATATTGCGACTACCGCTCAAATATTGAATAGGCTTCGTTAGCATGATACGTGACTTTGATGTTTTGAGTACGTATAATTATATCGAGTTTGATAATAATCAGTATAAGGTAGGTATTATTCATTAGATAATAAATGACATGTAGTTAGACGATAAATGTATCGACAAACCACTTTCATAGTGTTGTTTTGGACATATCACACAGACATTATACAGGTATATACGAAATTCATCGCTCAATAAATTAACTTTGATAGAATGAATATATTTTGTATTTATTTACATTTTTGTGCTAGTCTCGTCTTTATTGAAGGTTTCTCTCTAATCGGATACCCATATGCCTTGGAAAAGGATCATGGGTTATTTGATACCAAACAAAACCCTAGGAACCCAACGCTCGTTTTGAAAGTGTCATAGATTAATTAAATCTGAATTGTTAAGGAACAGAACCAGGTCTTACTTGAGTTAAACTTTGACGACTGCTTGGCGGCACAATTGCTTTCGGGGTTTTTTGTGGGTTCGATCCCCACACCGGAAATTACATTATTTTACATTTGTATTTTTTGGGGTCTGGGTGTTGCTATTATATTATTGTATGTATGTATTTACAAAAGAAAAGTATGTATATGTAATTTATTCCGTTATCTAGTTGCCATAACACAAGCTTCTGCTTAGCTTGGAACTAGATGGCGCTGTGTATAAATGTCGTGAAAATATTTATTATTATTATTTATTAACTTAAGACCAGATCCAGTTATAACCTGTATTGGATAAAGGTTGTCCATTCACTCACCAGTATTATCAATTTATCTATCAGATAAAACTCCAGCTAACTTCTAAACTTTCAACTATAACTTTGTTTGCAAACGCTCGGCGGGATGTGGGCCCTGTGGCTTTCGGGAATCTTGCTGAATACATTTATTAAGAACGTGTTTATTTCTAGAGGAATTTCGACGTAAGAAATGCTTTCTAAAGACGTGTCGGATTTTTGGAAGTGCTCTGAAGGGTATTAGAGTTATATTGTTGAGATTTGTAAGTTTATTAGTAGTAATTGAACTGTAATTAATTACCAGGCTTATTAGCTAAGTCATTAGGCTGAAAAAGGCCGGCTTGAACTGGACTTGTCCTATAGAAGTCCAAGTAATGGCTTTTCATGAGTCAATGCAAATAGATCGGGTATACCCCCGAACGGTCATGCCCAGTTATTTTGAAAGATATATGGAATCGCAATTAGGTAGATATGGGAATTCGACCGCGGGTACCTTATCCTAAAAATATATGCTATTATAAAAATAATAATAATACAAACATTTTACCCTGCTTTCTGTCAATACAATTGACAGCTTTAGGTTAAATCTAGTAAAGCCTTTCATATCTTACGAAAATACTGTCACAAGTTTGAATACTTGTAGATTCAGACAAGCTGAGGATAATATAAGCAAAAATATATTTGAAAATAGGCACACTATCAAAGTCGAACGTTCTATCTGAGTTGAAATGGTAGCATGTAAAGGATATTGATGAGATCGCTCGCAAAGCTTTTATTGTGAATCAATTCGCAACAAGTTAAGTTATAAATGGGATGAGATCTCCGATGTATGGAAAGCAGCTCGGGTGAATGTTTGAATTGGAAGTTTCGTTTTGTGGTGTTATTATATAGAATTTTGAGCTTGTATCACAAATTTGCTAAGAAAATGGTAGTGGCTTTGCGTTTAAAATAGCTTGATAGGATAGGATAGGATAGGATGAACCTTAAATATTGTGCAAATGTCACTGTGCTCCGGTCTGAAGGGCACTGTAGCCAGCGAGATTACTGGGCTGATGAGTCTTATCAACTTATGACTCAAAGTGGGGAGCGTGAATGTAGTGCACCCCTGCCCGGAGCAAAGTTCTGGGTAGCACTATATTGGTTATGGGCTGGCGTTTCTCTTACCATCAGGAGGGCGTCCAGCTCGTCTCACCACTTCATGGAATAAAAAAAAAAAATATGGAAATATGGTGCGATATGAAACGAAAGTATAATGTTAGTTTTATTAGGGTGATGGTACTACCCCGGTACAAATTGATCTAATTAGCTCACTGCTCTTTCATCAAAACTTATTTTTAATCAATACATAGTATAAAACAAAGTCGCTATCCGACGTCTGTCTGTCCCTATGTAAGCTTATTATCTTTTAAACTACGCAAAGGAGTTTGATGCGGTTTTTTTTTAATAGATAGAGTGGTCTTTAAGGAAGGTTTATGTGTATATATGACATGCATAAATGCGGATAAAACTGCTGGCGCGGCTAGTATTCATATAAACCCTGTACTGATAACAAAACGAAAAAATAATCAAAAATTATTGCTTTAAATTTTAAATAGAAAAAATTATATTACTTCACGCGAATTTCTCCTAGGATTTCAATATATCCAGTAGGTACTCCAAGGCCGCGAGGGGGTGCTAAAGTTTTTATACGATAGACTAAACTTTGTCCAATTACGGAGTTCACGTTTTACGGTCGAAAATAAATTGAAGGAGCGCAGACAGGTTTTTAGTTGACGTCAGGATAAATTAGTTGGTGTTAGCATAAAAAGTTACAGTTTATTTAAAACAAGTGTTGCTAGATAGAAATATTTTAATTTTTTCTATTTATTCTGCATTCGTTGTTTTACACCTGTTCGGTAAAGGTACTTTGGTTTTATGCTTAATAGCCTTTAAAATATGCTATAGCTTTTAGAATTAAATTCGCTGTCATGTAAAAAATGAATTAAAATCAGCCAGGAATGATAGTTAAGACGCTGTACGGTTTATCGTACGTAGGTCCGTGGACTAAGCTAGTATTTTCTTATAAAGGGGTAGTTTGAGTGTATGATGTCATTATATATAAGTGGACCGTTTGCTCTGTATCTACTGAAATGAATTAAAAATTGTTTTTATCAATAGAAAAACACTTATTTATGACTCATAGCATATAGGTTAGAAAATGGTAATGAACCCACGTAAAACAGGTAGTAAGATATCAAGATGTAATCTTAGTATTAAAAGAAATGATCTTTTCCAAGTGTAAATATGATTGTTTGTATAGGTATAAAGCAGTTTCGAAAAATAACTCAAACGAACGAATCTCGTGAAGTACTCGTATGTATTTCTATTTGGAGTCGCGATATTTCATACAATTTTTGTCACGTGCGTCCAATTACATTAAAGTGTATAGCGTCGCTTTCCCATGTCGACGCCCCGCTCACTACCAGACAGTTATTTATGTTTAATATTTATTTAAATCTCTAGATGTTTCTATGGGGTCATACCAGTGTAAAATGAACTCTGAATATCATCAAGTGTTTTTGTTATAGAATTTAATTTTCATGTGATATGTGCCCTGAACTGCAGTTTCGCCTGGTCGTAAGTCGTGGCCTAGGAACATTTCTAAACTTAGGTGCCTCACGATTGTGTAGCCGACCTTTAAAATGTTACAGTGTGTTATTGTAACAAGACCAACAATTAATATTTATTAAATTTTATAGATGATTCTCTCAGTTGTCACCAGTGTATGGTGAAATTAAGTTTTTTAATATGTCTTATCCAAGCCTGTCTTTATCTGGTTGATTATAACAAATGAAACTGCCATATTATTTTTGCTTCTTGATTTCATTTGTAGATAGCCATGAATACTTTTCTAGACAATTCCACATATCGCTCAATAAAATGCAAAATGAACTATGTTCATCTACATAGTTCATTTAATAATTATAATCAAGTCTAATTAAATTCATGTAATATAAGGCTCCGCGCGATGTAACCAGTGTAATATGATCACTATGATTTTATTATATAAAAAACTGACATTATAATTTGATTACTATATTGCAAGAATAAAGTAGTCGAGCGAAGGGCTCGTTACAAAACGTTTTAATAACAACGTATTATTCTTAAGACGTAGCTGCTGTTTCGCCGGTAATTTGTAATTTCGGCCGGGCTTTGTGTGTTTCGTTATGAAAAAATAATTTATTCGCCTACCCGCGGGCCGTGTTTTTAATACCTGGAATATTGCCCCCGGCTGTTTTCCTTTGTGGGAGCAATTAAAACTTACAATTTTTCGGCTAGCAACATAGGGCAAGTTGTGTTGAAATATTGGTATTACTGTGCAAGAGTTATGGGACGTGATCTTCTTTACCTATGAGCATTGGTATCGTTAATAGCGCTTGCCTAATATGTTCTGTCTATAAAAGATTGTTAACGCAACACTGCCATTTCACGAAGAAAGAAGAAGAAAGGGCAAATGAACTCGAGCCACGAGCTCTTGTGCACACATAGAATCGATACAGAAGGGAATTGGGATTAGAGTAAAGAAGAATATAGGTGTCTTCTGTACTGTTAGTCACCATACAAAACGCGACATTTCGAGATGGACTTAAAACTGGTTTTCCTCTCTAGACTCGTGCGAGTCTGTTATGTTTACGCCTTAAGGCAAAGCACTACAAATATTTATACAAGTAGATGAAGCAAAATTGTTAGTTATCTCTAAACTAAACCCGTGTATAATTGCTATACCTATACAGAGAATTGTTCTGTTATTATTTGGAACAGAAATTTAGGTCAGCAATCGACCCTTAGTGTTCGCTGTGTATATATTTTATCGCCCAACGTTTCTGTTATTAATACAAAGTTTTACCGTGTATCAGTTTGTTATATATTTGTATTTAAAAACGGGAGATAGTTTTTATTAATAATTGACTTGTAAGGTAGGTAATAATATTTTTTTATTATTTTTTTGATAAGTCGTGTTTTGGGTGAGATAAGCAGAAAATAACCGAAAAGAATCGAAATTGAAGTTTAACTGTGTTGAAAAATAACAAGCTACGTTATCCAAGGGTGGACGTAATCCTGCATGAGAATATTTTTACTAAATTCATTTTATTTGTATGGCTCACTAGTTGAAAAACAATAATAAAAGCATGCAAAAATTATTGCCAAGTCAAAGGTGAGAGAGCTAAATTTCGAAAAAGTAGCAGTAACAGAGGAGGACGGAAGATATTACTCTCCGTTCTTTCTTCATCTCAGGCGGACGAATAGAACATTAAGTCATTTAGTTGTACTAATAATTCAATGGAAATTCAACGGAAACGTATTTAGTATTAAGGCGAGCGTAAAAACGCTACGAAGCGCCATTGTCGCCAATCAGATAACATCGCAATTTGCACGCTACTTTTCTTCAATTTCATTTTCCACCTTGTTCCATTTTATCCGTATTTTCTCATACATTTATTTATATGTGATCTTTTGTAGATAAGCTAAGCTGAAAGCTTATTCTTAGATAGTCCAAAGTAGGTGCTATAAATATTAAAACATGTCTTTGTTGTTGAAATGTTCAGGAATAGGAATTACTAACACATGGAAAAGTATATTCTCTAGATACATAAGAAGTTGCGCGTCTTCTATAGGACTAATAGACTATTTTCATCACTAGTTAACCAATTTGAGCCTCTTTGCTTGACTAATAGACAATTTTCATCACTAATTAACCAATTTGAGCCTCTGCTTTTTCTTATTAAGTTAATAACCTACATTAGGATTACTTAATTTGGAGTAATATAGACATAGGTATTAGTCTAGAAGTTTTTTACCCGAACGACTAAATTAATTAACCCTCATCACAAAACGCATATATTATCCAAATGAACGCTACAAGTATGACTTTCATAAAATATAGGGCAAAAAAGTAAATGTAACGCCCGAGGGTAGGTGAAATCAGTAGCGCCCATCCCTAGCAGTAAGTGAATAAATATTGGTGTCTGTCAATCAATAGTTGGTACACTCTGGAAAAGATTTCGTATAAGTCAGGTTATGTTGGTGCGTTACGAAGTTACGTTATTGCAAGATCACTAGGAGAAACTTTTTTCTGGAAAATTCGCTGGAAAGACCACGATTGACATGAAGAGTGTGCATAATGGTTTGACGTGTTCTAGGACTGTGTAGTGATTGATAGGAGTAAGCCCTGAATCGCGCTTATGATATTTTTTCAAGATATCATACATAGATATTTTGACATTTGGAGCTCATCGGCCGTCCATTTACAATGTTCGAAAATTAAAGATACTTCTGTCGGGACTGAGAAAAGTCTTAAACATCGTCAACAGCGTTGCTTATAAAACTGTTGAAATTTTAAGCAACGTTTCTAAATATCAGTTATATTATCAATGGCGATTTTGTGCACAATCTGGTCTCTGTTTTAAATTACCGCGGCAACCATCTGATGTTGATGTTAATCAAATTTTGCGTCTTACACGTCTACATGTCAATTACATTTCTACGAAAACCTATTGTAAATACCGATCTGCTTATTACTTTTTTTTATGTAATGCTTTAACTTTTTCTTCTCAGTCCGGCACACTTGTCAGAGTGATCGTGATTGCACTGGCGAGTTATAATAATCGTCACGAATGTTTAGCGATTGACGGGAATAGCTGCGCATCGGTAGAATCGCGCTCGTAATTGACGTATTAGTGCGAGAAAGACAACACGACTGGGACAACCAATCAACGCTCGCGCACCCGACGATCACGCGCCCCGCGCGCCGCACCGCTACCTCGATACCTTATTTTTGTCTTCTGCGAAGGTTTCGTTCAGCGCTAAAGGTAATTGACGGTTACTATACATTGCCTTAACAGACAGTTAAAATAGTATCTATATTAAAGGAGACCTGTAGAGTTTTAAATAAAAATCTACCCAATACGGAGACCTACCCATATATATATATATATATATACAGCCATAACTTCAAGTCGTTAAATTAACGCAATAAACCTGAGATTGTTTA
>JADANM010006310.1:8493558-8510007 GCA_026213755.1 Eurema hecabe
TAATAAAGGAAAATACTTTGAGCGAATTAAATTTGTTTATTACTTTTTAATATACCTACAGTTTGAAGATGTTCTTACTTGTATTCTTACATAAGAATAAATATTTTAAGCTGTAAAACATTTGGTCACCAAACGGAACAAAATATCATAACTACGGTCGAATTGAGAAACCTCCTTTTTTTGAAGTCGGTTAAAATGTACGCTATCCAAAGTAAATCCGATACTGTGAATAATTCCGCGAGTATCCAAGATTGAAGTACGATTAATTAATTATTTAATCGTAACACGGCTCAGTGCTCTAAGAGAATCGGTTAATAGCTTATTTGGGTAAATGGAAGGTGTTTAGATATTTAAAGAGGGGTTTTTTTCGTGCCTCATTTGGTATTTTTTTTTATTCTATGAAGTAAGTCTTTCGCAGAAACTTTTTGCCACGTACGACCATCCTGTGGAATCAGCTTTCTCATGCAGTGTTCCCGAACACATACGACTTGGGGACCTTCAAAAAACGAGCGTACCTCTCCTTAAAAGGCCGGCAACACACTCGTGACAACGCGAGTGCTCATGGGCGGCGCTGATCACTTTACATCAGGTGACGCGCCTGCTCGTTTGCCCCCTATCATATAAAAAAAAAATCTATGAAGTGGTGAGACGAGCTGGACACCCTCCTAATGGTAAAAGAAACCATAACCAATGTAGTGCTACCCAGAACTTTGCTCCGGGCAGGGGTGCACTACATTGACGCTCCCCACTTTGAGTCATAAGATGTTAAGACTCATTAGCCCAGTATGAGGTATTGTGAATGGTCTGTAGTAGCTATTGGTTTTGGTTGATTGGGAATGTCATCTATAATAGTTGTTACGTCATATATAACAGTTGTTAGTTTGCTGATATAATTGCTGAGATAATTTTATATATTTTAAAAGATGATTTTTTCCCCCTTTTTTGGTAAAAAGCGTGGGACCCGTGCGAGTTTCTTACGCCGGTTCTTCTCGCCGGGTTAGTTCCCGAACCGGTGGTAGGCACCATGTAGACTTTCTGAAGGTATTTGATTCAAATTTATTCAGAATAAAAAATTTTTTTCATGTGTGTATCATTACATGTATAGTAAATATCAGTCCGTTTTGATATATGTTTATTCCAGGTTTAAAAATCAAAAACCAAAACGAAAGTTCTAGAAGGTGCGGAAACCGTTACCAATGAGATGGAATATTGCTATTTAAGCATACAAAGGGACAGACAGAAGAAAGTGTTTTCTGCTATGTAATAAATATATTTAAAAACTAGCTGTGTCCCGCGGTTTTACTCGCGTAGTTCCCGTTCCCGGGGCAATACCGGGATGTAAGCTATCCTATCTTTTAACTTGGATCAAACTGCACATGGTGTGCGAATTTTATTATAATCGGTTAAGTGGTTTAGGGGTCCATTGAGGGCAAACATTGTGACACTAGATTTATATATATTAAGATAACGCCACTAAACTAAGACAATTAATTCTCTTATGTATTCAATATCTAAGCTAAGATTTTCATTGAAGTAAAAATACAATGAAATTTCCAATAGACGTTTTATATAAGTCGAAGCGTCTGTTAAGGACAGATTCTAACGATTTATTAAACTCTGACATTCAAATTTAAGTTCAAAGAGTGATCGCTGCAAAGTTTACTTAGATTTCCCAACGAAATTTTAATGAAGTAAAAAGTTTTAGAAAAATACTAAGTATTGAACTGTTGCAAAGATTCGAGTAAGTGCTTCATTAATGCGTTGTCGGCTTATAAAAAGGAGAAAAGTAGGATTTGTAGTAAAAGGGAATAAAGGATGGAAGGATTTCTTTAAATCAATAAATAAACAGCTATTCTAATCTAAACGACGTTAATAAATGTTCACAAATTAACATATTAGGCAAGTCCATTAGAAAATAATTGATCTGAAGTGACTTTCCCACTTATCATGACGAAGGCGTAGAATGTCAATTAAATAAAAATGTAATTCTAACAAAATATAACACTTAAAGCTACAATGTCTTACAGAATTGCATTGCATTGCATTTCCACAGAGACTTGTCAAGAATGCATTTACAAGTGTCCAAGACTGTACCTTATAAATGTTTATCCTCAGACACGAATATATTTAAGCTCCGTTGACGCCTTACAGTTTGATGTTACAAATAGTCAGGTTTAAAACAGGGTTTTACTCTTACTTACTAGCTACTTTTGATTGTATTAAAAAATCTACTACAATCTATTTCGTTATTTTTTATAAGAAAGCAGGAAAACGTGCTAAAGGAGTAGCTGTGGTATTGAATGTCGCAAAAGTTTTGAATCGTTATAGAATTATAAAACTATATGTATATAGGTTTAGACTCAGTTATTACAGAGTGGAACCGGCAGGAACACTTTGTTAGTTGCTCTTTTAAATTAAAAGATACAAGTCGTTATTGACACCAACAAACAAACATAAAAGGGTCATTAACCTGCGAGTATTAAGCACTAACATTCTAGATGATTCTAATCATCAATGTATACGTTTATACAATACCCAGTTTTTAGAATTAAATAATTTGTAACAAAGCTTTAAAATTTACAACTATTCCGATTCTTAGAGCTCAAATAGCCTGCAGCTTCATCTAGCGGCTAGGCCGGTCGCGATAATAATTGATTTTCCCAGCCTCATCGCTAAATGGGTTACCTGTACATAACACAATACATAGGCAATCGTGATGAACTTCACAATAGCTTGCTTGGCCATTATACAGTGTGCTACGATACAAGTGTCCGATCCGAAAACCCTGACTATATACCTTATTTTGCTATCGTTTTGAAAAATAACATAATTATAAAAAAAAAATCAAAGTAAAATTGCAAAATTTACATGGCAACCGACTCGCGCTCACGTGCTTTGCTAGCTAGGGTCTATAGAGATATTAGAAACATAATCTTTAAAACTTTATTGCATTGTTATTTTTAGATATAATTTTAAATTTTTTATTTTATATTACCCATCGATCGGACACGTTTTGTAACACACTGTATAGTATACCTTTTATAGACTTATTTAACACGGTATGTTTACTTTATTACCAAAATACACTGTCACAAAATTCTTATCCAAGATTGTGTTATAAAGGTGAAGATTTGTTTATTTGAAGGGACAAATCTTAGGAAGTACTGTATTGATTTTAATATTTTTTTCGTTTGATGTTTTATGTATCGAAGAACTTAGTCTTACATGATGTTGTATGGCTTAGTGTGACACTATGTTGCGATTAAATGGTGCGAAGAATAAGTGGAAAATGTGGGAAAAACTTCTTAATCACGATAATAGTAAAAGAAATTGTCGCGGACAATGAAGCGGGCAATAACTAGTTATTAATAATAAACGAACAAACAGACTCTTCAACTTTATATAATATTGATATAGATATAAAACGTGGCAGAGCTAATTCTAAACGAGTCTCGCTAAATGGGTTACCTGTACGCAATGAATGCAATCGCGATGGAAGACTCCACAATAGCCCGCCGGCCCATTCAAAAATGTCCCCGTTTATATTGAAATCGCCTGTCAATTACACGACGCTATAAACTCCTCAGTTTTGAGAAGCCTTCAAATAAGACAATCAAAGTCCTTCGTATTGAGTTTTCGAATTAATGATGTTGAATATTTCTTTATTTGATGGTATGAACATAATATCGGAGCAGATGGACGAAAAGAATAATCAAAATAATGAAAACTATTTCAATATTAGTTGATTAGTCGAACCTCCTTGGTTTATTACAATGTTTAAATTCAAACTTAAAAGAATTGTGTGGAATTTGTCAGTTGCTATAAAAACGTCAGCATTGTAAAAATTGTGATATTAGATATTGGATTATTATAAGCCGTGAATATGTTACTCTGAAGTTTTACTTATTAAGAACCTAAGAAAGAGCCATCATGAAGCAAACAATCATTACCTCGGCATCACTACAACTACTACGACGACACTCTGCGACATACGTGTAAATTCTATATATCCGAAGTGTAATATAAAGCAGCAGGCATGAGTTTTACAACTTGATAGATACAACTTGAATCTCTTTAAAGTAAGGGTGAATAGGCTCATAGAGACTTCATTAATTAGACCACATCTCGCTTACGATGAAGCATGATCGTGATCAAATGGTTGCTTATCAATACTAATTATTATAAAGAAGTAAAGTTTGTGGGTTGGTTAAATTGGAAGGGGTAATCTCGGGATCTACTGAACTGATTTTCAAAATTCTTTCACCAATAGAAAGCTACATCATTGCTGAGTGTCATAGGCTATATAAAAACCGAAAGATCAAATGGATTATTAACATTATGCCTAATGAAGTGTGCACGGGTCAGCTAGTCCATATTAATATTATAAATGTGAAAGTGTGTTTGTTTGTTTGTTTGTCCTGCCTTCACGCCGTAGCTAAGCAATCAATCGAACTGATTTTTGGCATACAGTTAGTTGAAAAGATGGAGTAACATAGGCTACTTTTTAACTGGAAAAAAAGGGTTATAAGGGAGGATGGGGGGTCCAAGTTTATATTAAAGTCCACGCGGACGGAGTCGCAGGCAACAGCTAGTTTATAATTAAAAAAAAATCAAGGTAAAGTACAGTTTGGATAAACTCAATAGATACTATTTAACCACGCGGTTATATGTGAAAATGAATAAACACAAACAAACAAAATAGCCTTCGTATTTATGGCGATGTTTCGAAGTCAAAGTAAACTTAAATTACGCGGTTAGCTTACTAAAGTTAGCCAAGGGATACACTTTAGCCAACAATACGAAATACGAAACATTGAACGCTTACACAAAGGATTCAGCGTAACTCTAAAACCAGTATCAATAATAATGCTATTACAACGTAAAGTTATGGTTTCCGGATTATTGTCATTGTTGAAATATTGAATTTAATTATGGTATATTTACATAAAATAAAAATGTGACCAACGTAATGGGATACTTGTAGATAATTAGAAATCGAAATTTTATTAAGACTCCTACTAACGCTCGAATCCTGCATCGCGCTTATAATATTTTTTCCAGACAATATATATGTTACGGCTAATACCCGAAGTGCGGCTTCACCTAGTTGTAGCCGGTTAGAACTAGATGTAGCCACTTACTCTTGGTTAAACCTAGTAGGAGCCGATTGTTTTCGGGTAAAACTAGGTCTATCCTTCATCTTGCCGGCTACAACTAGGTCCAGCCATTGCCTGTTGGACAAAACTAGGTCTATCCGATATCATTCCGGCTAGAACTACTAGAAGCTTTGGGATAACTTTAGATATAAAGTAATGGTTAGAATTGTCGATTTTTTTTCATTTCAACACAAAAAAGAATGTGTTAGATATTTTATATAATTACTTAATTATTATAATTATTATTTTTAAAGGTTGAGATGTTCATTCTTGAACGGTCTGAAATTAACGGCTTTTAATTTAAACTCTCATAACATTCTTTAAATCGTATTCACTCTAAGGAGTTTAGTATAGTTCTTAAATAAAATCATTTTTAATTAAAGGTTATTGTAATTCTTGCTCCAGTGATGTATAACGTTCTATACATCGTGTCTTTTCATACATTAGTTAAATACAAAGAATGTGAGAAAAAGGTTTCTGAATAAAAGGAGCGTTATTAGGTCCTAAGTAGGGAAGTAATGGAAGCCCTTAGTTTGGTACAATGGATCGCCTGGAGTGAGTCGGTGAGAGCTATAGCTACCTTATACTGTATAAGTTTCAATGATACCAACCTTTTATCCTATAAGTCTGTAAGAATAAAATCTCCAAATCGCTAAGAAAAACTTAACCAATGTCGGTATATGTGTCTTTGTGTGTATGCCTCTCTTATAATGTTTAATTACCAATGACATTTAAAGAGAATTCTTTGAATGTCTTGCAAAGTCCTATACCCCCTTTTTGTTGTGTCAGATTAGTTTTTGGAGTCCATTTATTTTTTGTAAAATTGATAAATAGATTAATGGAATGTAAGTACCGTACAAAACATACCACCAGAAGTGTCACGTGTCAGAAGCACATACCTAGACTTGAAAACCTACAAAACCAACTGAAAAATATTAAAACCAGTAACTCCTCGTACTACAGCCATTAAGCTTGCACAGCGAAAGTGCAAAAGAAACCAGGATCAAATGAGCATTAGCTCCGTAATGGGGAATGAAAATCGCAGCGTAGTGCTATTGTAATGGAGAGATCGCCCGGAGCGTAGCTCGTGCTATGGGTCTAATGTACGACTTAGGATCTAAGTGATTGGAAACGTTATGTGCGGTCTACATTAGACTGAGCTGGCTTTAGGCTCAAGCCTAGCGGTTTAATGGAAATAGGAGTTGTCGAGTAAATGCCTACGTCATTCTTCATTCTCTAATCAGTCAATTCTCACGAAATGGTTTTGTTTTTGTTGGGGATTATCCTTCTGAGGAAGGGGGATGTTAACTTTTTCTGAATAACAGGGATAAGGGCTATTTAACGATTTAATAGGCGGTTGATAAGATCCAGATAGTCTAACATCCGTCATAACTAGTAAGGTCATCCCTTCTCCATGGTAGCATAGCCAATAAATACGGTGGCATTAAACACAAAACTAAATGTTATTCAAATAAAACTTCAGCTAAAGCTGAAACGCGAAATTTTTCATCAAATTTCCCAATTCATCCTTACTAACAGTACGACAACAGAACGCCATTCTCATCAATGTAAAAAGTAATAAAAATCCCTTGTAGCTGGATACCTCGGCAAATTGCATTCTTGGATTTTGTCAAATTGCCTTCGCTCCAGTCTCGAAAAAAGTAGCCGCTGTCTTTTAGTTACCTGTGCCAAAAAATTCCGGAGCGAAAGCTAAAATGTTTTTAAAGACGGACCGGCTTATTTTCGGAATATGATTAGTCTGCTTTTTTACAATTTGTTTACATTGTTTTTTTTGTTTGAATCAATTGTTTTACTTTAATTCTTTGTTAATTTGTACATATAATATTATTGATTGATAGTTTATTTCATATAGCTGATACTGTTGCCCACGACTCTGTCCAGGTGGACTTTCGTAGAAACTTCCCCCCTTATAACCCTTTTTTTCCAGTTAAAAAGTATGTCTGCGTTTTATCTCAGGCTCTAGACCATCTGTGTACCAAATTTCGTTCTAATGGGTTCAGTCGTTTTAGCGTGATGGAAAGACAGGCTGACAGACAAAGTTACTTTCGCATTTATAATATTAGTATGGATGACTTTGGTTAGTAGTAGAATTATAATTTATTTATGGACAACTTGTAAGATCTATTGATTAATTCCTTGAATTATTCTTACGGAGTTAATGTCAGAGAACCCCCACATTTAACTAGTGAATGTTATTAAGACAGCGTGTGTATGTGTGTGTGTGTGTGTGTGTGTGTGTGTGTGTACGTGCATGTGTATGTGTAGCTATAAAAATTCCTATATCATAGCTATATCAATAAAATGAGAAGTAAAGTCACAAACAATTTACAAGCATATTAATGAGGTATCTGAAGCAAATGAAAATTTATTGTGGCGTATCTGCCAAGATGTCTGCTAACTGGACCGGCGAGCGATTATAAGCTTTACTGCCGTTTGATAAATGTTCAATTTAATTGCGTTTATATGTCTGCTAATGTTCGTATTATTAGAGTTTAAAGAAACTTTCAATATTTCTATTATAGTCTTTATTTTATACCAATGGCATACCATGTTAGTGAAGAATTTATGTAGGCACACTTGATGTTGCAAATTGGCTGGAATATATTTTCTACTATTGCAGTGAGTAGAGTCAAACGTTGCTTATAACAGAAGCTTAAAACATAGGATATAGAATTTTCTTGGGCCAACCACTGGTAGCACTTGCTTTAACTATACGCTGCAGTATTTCGATAAAGGAATCATACTTACCATTGTAAATAAATAAATAAATATTTTCAGTACATTTATACACAGCGCCATCTTGTACCAAGCTAAGCAGAAGCTTGTGTTATGGCAACTAGATAACGGAATAAATTACATATACATACTTTTCTTTTGTAAATACATACATACAATACATAGCAACACCCAGACCCCAGAAAAATACAAATGTAAATTACAAATATATGTTTCCGGTGAGTTGTGCTACCACTGCGCCAAGCGGTCGTCATTTACTCTCTCGATTAGATGTCTTCTTTGAAAGGTATTAAGTAAAAAATAAATAAATAGAGAAATAATGTGTGATGCAAGACAAATAATTTATTTATCAAACTCGTTTTTAAATCATCGAAGAACGCTGTGGAATGCTTTCTATGAGATTGTCGTTAGGAATGCAAATTTTGTCGTCTGAATTATATGATCATTTATGGGAATATTATCACATAATAAAGGGTGGAAGAGGAGTAATAGGGTGTTTTTGATGGTTAGAAAAAGGGGTCCAAAAGACTTAATATTTTGAATGTATTTTATAACGGGATAGACCCACGCATCTATTAAATAACTAGATAGACGTCGGATTTAATTCGAATCACTTTACTTTAAGATTAATATTTCTCAAAAATCTTAAATTTTATACGTGTTGTAATCTCGTTAGCTTCATCAAAGTGCCAGTTTCATTCTCCGACTCCAGATAAAAGACGATTATGTCACAATAATTATGGGTTCGGTGTTCCGAATAAAATGCTATATAGCTCAAAATTATAGGATAAGTGAAACGCTTGGGCACGAGCCAAGAGCGCCGGTGTTAATGTCGACTAAACTTGCCACTTTATTAATATTCCCGTCGAAACAATGCGGGATTATATTGTGGGACATCCGGCGATGATTGCGTGGGCTTAAAAGTAATAGACGTTTTTGCGTTTTAAAATATTCCCCAATATAACTAGGCCCTCCTTTATGACCAAATCCCGAAATGATTGGCTGTTAGGTCCTAATATTAGCTAGTTAGACGATGAATAGTATATGTGTTGACTTGCAAATAAATGTTATAATCGTGATTCAGGACTCGATAGTATATGTAAGTGTTTTGTTTAACATGACGATGCAAACGTTAAATAAAGAAGCAACTGTGGTCTAAGAAAATTAATTCATATATATTCAAATATGTTGTCTCACAAAATTGAACACTTCAATCAGCAGTTTCATGGTCAAAATCTATGGCTTAACTGTAATACTACATCACTAATTGATCAATCGTATATCTAAATTTGACTTCATTTCTAACAGAATTTAACAGCTTCCCGAATAAATACGACTTGGGGACCTTCAAAAAAAGAGCGTACCTATCCTTAAAAGGCCGGTAACACACTCGTGACAACGCGAGTGCTCATAAGCGGCGCTGATCACTTAACATCAGGTGACGCGCTTGCTCGTTTGCCCCCTATTATATATAAAAAAAATACAATATGTATTGAATGAAAACTGTTGAACAATACGCTAGTAGGAATATTTGTTTGTTTATAATTCACTCGTTCAGATTGATCGCCGCGGGCTCCCGATGTCGATGTAAAAATATTTGATCAGAACAACTGCGCGCCCAACGATATGCCAATACGAAACAAAGGCTTTGTTCTAGTCGTTGGTATACAAATATTGGTGCATATTTTATTCGGTATTATTCTGTCAATGTTTATTTTGTTTTCAAACATTATTTCTCATATTTTAAGAACATGTGTACAAAATTTCATGTTGATCGGTCCAGTATCTTTTGCGTGAAAGTGTAATTTTTAAAGACTTTCCGATAACGATCCCACCCATAGACAAAACAAGGGATTTCGTATAACTTGTTAATATAAAAGCCAGTAATTAAAATAAATAATACTCGGAATAAGAGTAACGATTCCCGAAAGTACAGATTTCGACCGAGCTTAAGTAATTATAATTATCAAACTAATATTAAATCAAAATGTTTTGCAAAATAAAGTATCTACTTTTATTTATAAAAGACTTGAAAGGCTTTCTGAAAGTTGTATCGAATTAATTAAATCATGATCCCCATTTTCAAACACGTGTCTTAACCTTACTGAAGGTGAAATCCAACAAATATTCTAATATAACAGTAATTGAAAGACGAGTTTCATTATATAACGTTTCACGGCGAACCGATTTCGTTTTATTCCGTTTCATATTAATTTTTCCGTACTCAGTCCCCTGGGGGAGCCCGGCGGTTTCCTTTCCAGAATATTCCATTCTAGAAATTTATTCGAATGATATTATTATACGAACATTGTGTGTTACGGAATAATTCAGACGGGTTTATGGAGCTGATTTAAATGGTTTCTTTTGTTCTTATTTTAAAAATTGATTTTTTTTTTATCTAATGATCGTTCTTTGAGGTTTTACTTGCGCATATTTAAATTATTTTAAAAATCTTTTTTGAAATCCGTATATAAAGTATAATTTAAGACTTAAGTAAATGTAAAAGGAAAAATGTTATCATACATATTTATATCCTACATATTTTTTCTTAATTTCCATGAAATTGAATATTATATCGTATATCAAGTCTTTCTTACATTAAATGAATATAAAATATGAATGTCTCCTTTCACAGAAAAGTGTGAAAATGATTTAATTTTAAACGTAAGCGTTGCTTGGAAATTTAATACATGTGCCAACAAAATTATAGCAGTAACTAAACTAAAAATATATGTGTCAATGTGACATATTCAATATTTCGCGGGAGTAGGACCAGGTAAGCAGGAATTCGAGGAGGTTAATAAATTAGTTCTCTCGTACTAACCATTTGGTTCTATGCCAGCATGTATATACTGTATACTTTATTTGTGTATAGAGTCGAGTTTAATGTAGTGCTAGTAAATAATTCACACTATGAAAGTTGTTGATTTTATAAAAAAAATATTTTAAAAAAGCTCTTCGTCGTGTGTTCGAAAGTCAGTTTCTTGTTTTTTAATACCATGTCGGTTCAATAGTGTTACTACTATGTACCCTAGGTGAATAAAGACATGATTTTTAAATTAACTGCTAGTTGCAAAATATGGTGTGCTTTTGCATATTATATAAGATTCAGTGCTCTTATCCGGAGTACTTACACGAAGCGTAATAAGCAAAAGAGATAATACTATTAGAAGCTGACTACTTACTAGTGGTCTCTTTCTTACTTATGGTAAATTAAATATATCTCAAGTAAGAAAATATTTTATAGTCAGGATGATGCAAACGATTTTTCTAACGTTATATTATAAACATATTTGCGGTAAATCCATTTTCAAGACGTACTTCCGAGGTGAATTTAAATCAGAGCGCTACACGATTTAATACTATCTTCCTTTTAACTTCAATAATGTTTAATTTGATAAGATTATATTATTATAGGAATATATTAAAGATTATTAAAATAATGTACGCTCGCTCCTTGAATCACACCAAACTTACTTCAACTATTTATAATATTAGCGTATGTTGACTTGGGCATGTTCATGTATTTTATAGCGAAATAACAGTCCAAGACCCTGTTATATTAGTCGGGATGGTTCATAAAATGGTAACTGGAGGGAAACGGACCGAAACGACGTAAGGTAGAGGATATTGGGCGATTGCCTTATCGCCGGCATTTTGCAGTTTGCGAAACCCACTCGCGTACTATTGGCTATTCAAAATCGTATGCCTCCATATACTGTAGCGACCGCTACTAATGCGCTGAGTTTTGAATCGCGCATATGATATTTGTTCGAGACTTAGCATATGTACAACTTCTCGACATTGAACCATCAGAGCCTAACGGCCAGTGGTTCGACTTGTCGAGGATCCTAACTTTAGTTCACGAGAAGGACCTCCTTTCCCCTTAATACTATGCCTTATCAGAGGCTAGTTTCATCTAACTGATTCTCTTGCACACTGTCTAAACTTTAGATCGTACATCATTTTAAAAGGCCGGCAACTCACTACCGACTACTACTTCTACTATTCACTCTTTCTAGCTTTTCCTCGGTCTCAGGTTGTCTGGGAGAGATCACTTTAGTGATAAGACCGCATTTTGTACTGTTTTACTTTCTCTTGCTGTTTTTAATGTTATTTTTCTTATTTTGGTGTGCAATAAAGTGTGTTTATTTATTTACCGAGCTGTAAAGCGCTGCGAGTGTTCATGGGCGGCGATGACCACCTTCCTTCATGTGACTCGCTTTCATTACATAGAATAGATATAGGATAGAGTGATTCTAGAGGAAGATCTATATGTATAATTCATGCACCATATATGCGTACGAAGCCGGGGCTGGTCGCTAGTATTAGATAAAGCAATTTCAAAACATTTCAGTAGCTAGTTGGAACAGAGTCTATCGTTTCTCGAACAATTGCGTCAACTCCGTCGGCTGTTCTCGACAGGCAACTGCGATAGTTTTATCAGAGCAAGAATCAGAGTTAGATCATTATATACTTTTCTATAGCTTTCCTTGGCTGTTTTTCTATTTTTTTTCCCGTTCGAATTGTTGCAGTCAATATTTTTAACTTCTTTAATTTTCATTTCTGGATACGTAAGTAAAAAGGATAGAATCTTTTTGACGCAATTAATTAAACAATGCAAGTTGCATTTTTTTAGTGGACATTTTAATGTTCAAAAGTATTACTACCTACTTAAATTATTTTATTTTGGTTCGGGAATTCAATCAATGAAAAATTATCTATGCTAACAATCATTATATATAATCTCTGAATGTAATCAACTTATCTTAAAAATTATTTAATCTATATATTTAGGTGCAAATAATGTTACCAAAGCACACGATCGATAGATACTCACGAAAGCCGTGCAAAGATATGCATAGCAGAATCTTAATATACGTTTTATATAATATGACGATCATAAAAGTTTAATAAACCTCGTAATGAAGATAATTTATAATGAAACGCCGAGGCAGCGCTAACGCCGGAGACCGTTAAATTTTATAAGCCATACTGTGCTCTTGTATATTACAAGATCATGATATTAGGTATATGTTATAGAAGAAGAAATCCATACTAATATTGTATACTAGCTGTCTAGCGTCTAGCGGTTTTACCCGCTTTTATGCATGTATATACATTAACCTTCCTTTTCAATCTCAACTCTTTAGCGGAAAAAAAAATTGTTTTTGAGATTGTATGTATGTATGTATTGTATGACCGGGGCTGGTTGTGACATTTTTTTTACAAACTGTCATATCTTTTTATTTCTTTCATTGTATATATTTCCGAATACAGGTTTGTTTATATTAAGTGTAAAGCAAAAGCTATTAAATGGATTAGGATGAAATTAAGAGGTTTGCTGGTAGATTACACTATGAGTAAACACATAGGATATATTGTCATAGTAGTTGAAACTACGCGAATGCATTTTCGTAACCTGTGCAATATATTTATAAGGCTATTGTACATGGTGTATGTTCTAACGTTAAAAATACTTAGAATAACTATAAAATACATAGTATTAAATATTATTTCCAATAACCGGGAATATTGATAAAAATATGTTTTGTCATACTGTCGTATTTACTTCGTCCATACGCGAACGGTTTAAGTAAACACATACATATACGATATGTCTTTTATTTATTTTTCATCCCAATACAAAAAGAAAAGACGCGAGCTTACTTTTTCCAAGAAGATACAAATCTCGTATATTTGTATTTCGTACTTTAATTATTCTATTTCTTTGTTTCAGGGGTTTCGGCAAACAAGGCTTCCAGTGTCAAGGTAAGTCTTTGATATTTTTATAACTTATATCAGTCTATAGTCAAAATATTTATTTATATAGAGTAGGCAAAGGAACGGGCGAGCTATCCTAAACAGTTTCCTAAACAATATTGCCGGTCTATAATTTATAGTCTCTTTACCTCTTATAGTTTTCTCTGACCTAATAGCACCTTTCGATAACCCTCAGTTATTCTATATAAGACCCAACTTTAATAATGCCATAATAAAAATAGCATAGAACTGAGTTAAGTCATTTTAACGAAGAGTATGAAAGCACGACTGCTTGGCGCAGTGGTAGCACAATAGCTTTCTGCGCGAAGGGTCGTAGGCTCGATCCCCACACCGGAAAAATGTATTTGTAATTTGCATTTGTATTTTTTCTGGGGTGTTGCTATGTATTGTATGTATGTATTTACAAAAAGTAAAGTATGTATATGTAATTTATTCCGTTATCTAGTTGCCATAACACAAGCTTCTGCTTAGCTTGGAAGTAGATGGCGCTGTGTATAAATGTTCAGAAATATTATATTTATTTTATTAGGGAATCGCTGCGTAATGTAATTATTGGTATTGATATTTCAGTGTGCAGTTTCGTGGTGCACAAGAGATGCCACGAATATGTTACTTTCACGTGTCCCGGGGCGGACAAGGGCGCCGATTCCGACGTAAGTTAAATAAACTGTTTTGTTATTTTATGTATAAAGTACTAAATGAAATATGAAGAAATTTCAATATTAACTAGCTGTAAGGGATGTTTTCACAAGTAAAACAACATTTCGTTTATATTTTGATATGTCTGCAGTAGATTCAAAATCTACAAAAAACGTCCAATATTTATAATTAATATCTAACTCTTATTAAGATTTGATCAATTTTAATGATCCAAGTGTCTTTATAACCTTTAAACATAAAGCTATACGTAAAATATCCAAAAAATATATAAATACTAAATACCTTATTTAACTTTTTAATGAATCCTTTAAACATAACTGATAAAAATTCATCAATTACTCTTAAAAACAATTTACAGCGGACAATTTAAAAAAGTTTTCCAACTTGAAGTATTTGAATCGACACCTCCATGGAATTTAAATTAATTTAAACAATGTCGAAGTTTTAACGGTTGCGCCAAAAATTAGCTTAATCTGTCCAAGAATTCGTCCATCTGAGTTAATCTGTGACGACGGCGGGGAAAACCTTTACGAATTGGTCTATTAGTCTATTAGTCACTTTTCTAATTATTAGTCCTTGTAATCCTTGCAATTATTAAGGATTACAAGGACTAATAATTAGAAAAGTGTATTGCGAAGTATTTCATTATATTAAATAAATACACTAGGTCTCTATAAGTTTGACAAATAAATACATATACACGTGTAAGGTATATGATCATTTTGCATCATATAGCGACAACAGCAATTTTATAAAAATGAATGTATTTTTTAACATAATCACTGAAATAGAATTTATAATAACTTTTTAAAGGGTTAATTATAGTTAATATACTAAAATTATTAAATAAAATATTTCACAACGTTGTAATATTCCTCTCCTTGTATTTTTATCATGTGTCGGATCTGTTTATGGTCCATAAAAGGTTTTATTTTCAAAATCAGGATGTTGTACATTCGATTTTATGGCGCCCATTACTGCGATTATGATTGTTGGGAACACACTGTATATTACTCTTAAAATAACTTCCTACAATGTGTCTTACAATTATTAATTTATTTAAAATAAAATTTTTGTTGAATTCGTTGATTACGTTTAAATCCTACAAACAATTGATCATTATCTGAACGACTGAGTTGAATTGGAACAACTCTTATATGCATTAAATTGTAAGTAAAGTTATAAGTTTTTCATATAAATATCGATTTCAATGAAATCTTAACATTTAATGAATAAGTTTAAAAAGGCAAGAAACAACTACCAGAATATTCTACCAGCTGTTGTCTGAAACTGCTATTCGAGCTGATAGTATTCAATTGTTTTGTAATTCTATGATTCTGATGCTGCTATCAGCTACATATAGATGTAGCTCAGTTGAATGAAGATACGTTCGACTTGGATTCTATAAAATTATCTACATGTACCAAGACTAGGTCTGATGAAGAGCTTATATGCACAGGACACTCGTACCAAACACAACTTCAAGTCGTTTACGTACTCGTCGCCGACGTTCTGCGACCATTGCGGGTCGCTGCTCTACGGGCTCCTACACCAGGGCCTCAAGTGTCAAGGTACCAGCGAACCGGCGGGTTATAGCTTCTAGCTCTTCAGCTTGGTGGTGGCGTCTGCTAATCTTTATCTCTTACTTATTTTATACTTTACTTTGACAGTGCGCTTCGGTTACGTTTTGGTCGGATTTGGGTGACGAGCTCGAGTAAATTTCTGATGTTTTAAGAGCACTTGGATGTCGGAAACGTTTATGTTAAAATATCCGTTGGCCATAATTTTAAGTGTAAACTTAAACATACTTAATACTAGGAAATGAAATTTAAATTTCTTCCAAATTGTGTAACTACATTTTCGAAGAACAGATTCTTTAAAAACGGTATTTTCGCACTCAAATTCGTACCAAAACGTATCTACTGTAACAGCTTGACTTCTATCATGCTTTCGTCAGCTTTTCTATCATATCTTGTTTTCCCAAGGCCGCGTACGCTCCCCACAAGTGGAACAATTGGACATTTATAGCCCCCACGTTTTGTGACCACTGTGGCTCCATGCTACACGGTCTCGCCCATCAGGGATATAAATG